>JAPYYS010000346.1:0-65742 GCA_030522525.1 Campopleginae sp. 14b
CTCGCGAATCTGTCTCGAGGGATGCCAGATCCGCGAAGCCTACTCCGTTGTTTCTTTTCAGAGCTGGGGTATTGTTTTTGTAAGAAATATCCTGTTCAGGTTGAGATCCATGTCTTCGGGGCTTTCGGACAAGAAAAATAAACGCCTTGTTGAAAATTGTTTGCTATTATTTAGTGGTTTTTGTTTGGAAATAAATTTTATTGGAAGGAAAAGTTTGATGAGTTTTTTCAACGATTCGATCCACCGGTACGAAAATGAAAGGCGGTTTTATCGAGCTTGATACTCGATCGGAATAACAAGAACGAAGGTTTGCCGACCAAAGGGCTTTGAGGAGGAGAGGGAACAGAAAGGGTGAAAAAAACGACGAGGACAAAGTTCTTCGAGTCTCCTCTGGCAAGAACGCTTGAATGAAGCCCGAGAAGTTACAGAACCTGTCCTCGAGATAGCCGAGCGCGGTTTATGTCGAAAGGAAAGAAAATATGGTACAAAGGGTGTCTCAAAACCGGAGTTTACAACCATAAAAATCTTCACGCAGACATTCTGGAAGGAAACTTATTTGGAAGTTTTTCGTTTGGCCAAGTCCCCGATAAGTTATCGGTCATTGAAGTTTGCAGCCAATCAGACGCGGACGCTGACTGAGTGTCGGTCGGCGGCGGAGTGGGGGCGACACTACAAGCCGCGCGATTGGCTCAACTCGAATTCACTCAATAACTCACGAGATATTCGTCGTAGAAAGAAATTTTCAAATACTTTTCGACTTGGGATTTCGTGCCCGATCGAACTCCGCAAGATTAAGGGCGAATTCCGGGATACCCTGTAGACTCTGCTGGGATCGGGTTGTCGCGCAAGATGAAGAGTCGGATCACGGAAAGGGCCCCAAGAGAGAGACCGAAAGATATGTTCGATTCGTCGAAACGTTCGCGGCTATTGGAAATCGCTTCCGTTTCATGCTATATCATTGAATGGGAAGTTTCTCTCATCCTCTTCGCTGTCAAAGACAAACTTTTTTATTTCCCCGTGCTCATCGTCTCCTCGCTCGATCTTCGCGACTCTTGATCTTTCTGTTCTCGTATTTCAAAGCGTTCTGAATAAAAGTTGATCACGTAATACTGCGGGAAGAAAAACTGCTGTTTGGAAGTGAATTATGTCAATACGAACGACACGATTTGCGGAATCTTTCGGTTCCCCAAATTCGCAGTTAACGGATATTAATTCCTACAATTTCGTTCGATATTTTCTCTTCTCGAGACCAGCGGACATTCTCCCTCGCTCTTATCAAAATCGTATCACTGCGAGATCGAATCGTACACCACAATCAATGACACTCGATGTTTTAATGTTTTATCGTTATCCTTCCAATAAGACGCATCGAAAAACAAATCATGAATACTGTGCCAAGGAATCGAGACATTAATGCGATTGTTCGGGGCACTGATCGCTGCCCCTGATAATACGCATCTTCGTCGATCATTTCTCCATTCTTCATGCGTACATTCCAGATCATTTTCGGCCAATACAAAAATTCAAAATTAAAACAAAATAAGAACTGGAAAAAAAAGGAATGAAAATTAAAAAATTGAATTGAAAAAGAAAACAACAAAAGTCGATAAAGCGTTCGATTGGTCGAGGAATCATTCAACTGGTCGAATAAAATTTCAGTGCGTTCCGATATGCAAATGCGAGTAGAAGGAATCAACAAAGTTGCAATTAATGAAGGAGGTGATGGTGTGTCCGCGAGTCATTGAAATCGATTTGCAGCTCCGGTTCAGGGCGTCGAGATAAAGTTTGAGCAAAAAATCTTGTCGATCGAACGCCCGAGAAAAAAAAACGTCGAGTGAAGAAAAAAAAAAGAAAATAAGCGTAAATACTCCCCGATCGATTACCCGACTCGAGGAGATAGACTCATCGAAGATGTACACGTGACACGAGTTAATTGTAACGTCGGAGTGTTTCTCGGTTCTTTCTCGTTACGTCAATTATTATCAGAGCGTAACGTGAGTCACGCTTCGATCGTCTTGTTCCTCAACCACACAAATTATTTATTTTCTTCGCGGTTATTTATTCACTTTGATCACTTTCGAGCCTAAATCATTAGCTCGATAAATAAGCTGATTAACGGTAAGAACAACTTGGACAAAGACATTGAACTGGAAAAATAAATATTATCGCATGAAATCCGCAACAAAAATGAAAATAATTTCTCTTTGTGTCGTCGGATTTTCATAATGAATCAATCATTTTCGAAATCGTTTAAAAAGCACTTGAGTAACATTTTGAAAAAGTCTCTTCGTCACGCCTCCTAGAAATCATTAAAATCTTCAATTTTTAAATTTCCAGCACCGAATGCGTTATCGAGACATTACGATGACTGTCGTGCTCGCGATCGATCGAAGATAATGATTTCATCGAATTCGCGCAGGTTAATCGCGATTTTTCGTCACACGATCGAGCGATAAATCTTCATTGTTAATAAAATTGGACAAATGGAGTCGGCCAGCTTGGCCAGCAGGAAGCGAAACGCAAATTGAATAAACACACGCGAGCCGATTTTATTTTTACATTTTTTTCAATAGTAACATTTTTCAGATTTCGCCGGAAAATTGCGGTTTTTTTTCTTCACATTTTCAATAATATCGATTCGCGGAACCAAATGGTCGAGGTTTCCAGGTGGAAAAAATATTGCGGTCGGGGAACGTTCCGGGAATTTCTAGTTTTATCGTCAACGTGCTTACTCACAAAGAATCGACGTTATTCGTATGATTCGTTTACGCACAGCCGCGCGTGCATACATTCGTATACATACAAATGTGAATGTGCAAAGTCTCGCGAGGGTATTGGTGCATAAGGATCTCGTAATAATGGCTTGGCTAAATATCTCGTTGCAGTACGTGGGAGTTTTGCACTAGGCAACGTGTCGTGTGCTCATGTTGGCCTCTTGTGACTAAATGAATGAATGACTCTCTCGCCTACACATTTGAGCCCCTTCCCCCCATGCCTCTTGATACTCAAGCTTTTTGCTCCGACTTCTCCTGTTTTCATCATTTTATTTTCCTCCTCACGAGTTGTCTCTACTCTCCGGTTTTCCATTTTTTTAACTCCCGCATTTTTAACGTCAGTTTCCCAATTTTTTACTTCGGACACGATTTTTGTTTTTGTTACATGATCCAAAACGTCAGAGTGATTGAATTTCTGGTAAAAAAAAAATGCGAAAAATCGTGCAAACTCAATTCTTGTCCGATCGGCAAATTCAGGCGATGGATTTAGTTTCGGAATAACACACTGAAAATGAAAGTTTGCCAAAAAATGTCAATACTTTGTCGAATATGGTGAATTTAATATTTTTTCACAATTTTGAAATTTTCGTTACTTTGACAATATTTTCGACAATAGTTTCGACAACGAAACTCTCGGAAAAATTGACAATTGGGATGACGAAAATTTTCTTTTGGAAGGAAACTTTCTTCAATTATCATTGCTGCAACGACAACATTTTTGGGAGTGTTGTTTAACAAAATTTTCTTCTGAGTAACTGAAAAAAAATGGTTGATGGGAAATTGTACGAGTCACATTTATTTCGCTTATTTCTTGGTATGCGTATTTCCCTTTCGCTCCTTCTGGGGTCAGTAATAAAACTCATTGCTCATAGTGAGCAAGGGAAAAAATGTTAAAAATTAGGTCAATTAAGTACGAAGAGTTATTTGCGTGTTACTCGGTATTCCTGGAAGTTCCAATCGGTTAGTTTGGCGAGGTTCGAAAATGTGAGGCTCGTGAGAATCAGGGAATTCCTCTCCCACGTCTTCCCACGACGTACACACACACACGCACCTCGATTTAAGAAAAAAAATGGACACATACATAGTTGTGGCACTTTGCCAGAATCGAAAGCTTCATCCTCGCTTTGCTTCCTCCTCGTATATAGCATTTTTTTCTTTACCAGAGTAATCTCGAAATACCTCGAGAGTGTATAACGTTCGTCCTTTCGAGTGACGAAGCCTGCGAGTTCCCGAGTCAAAGCTTTTCTCCCAAAAATCCGATCGAATACGATCACCTTTTTCGACTCATTTCAATTGTCCACATAATTCAGAAAATTCGGTTTTAATGATCGACGTTGTATTTTATTAACGACGTCACTTCTCATTATATTTTAGAAATAAGATTTGATGCTCTCACGCGAGTATGAATACTTCGTGCTGCTCAATTAGTCGAGAAATTCACTCAATTAAATCCTGAAATTTACTTATCCCGAGAATTTTAGATCTCCGATTAATTAATCGAGTTTCGTCAGCCAAAGATAATGAAATGGCGAATAATAACGTCGGAAATTAATGCTCGGTAAGAAAAAAATGGAAAATTCTGTTTCAGGGATTCCATGCGATCTCCTTTTGGTCTTAAATTCTTCTGTCCGGTGATCAACTCATTACGGAACCAGCTCGAGTAGGCGATGACGAATATCAAACGTAATGTCTCGCGTTTATAAAAAAATTCTTCCGGCAATATTATAAACGAATTTCTCAAGAGGACGTGAGCGCTGATGCGTGGCGATAAATATGAGATGAAAATTTGTAAAGGTTCCAATACGTTTAAGTCCGTTTAGTTTATGAAAATATTTCGTTCTCTTATTTTTAGCCCATCGTCGCTTTTCAAAGCTAAGAAAATCTGCGGATCGTAAATTATTCCAATTTTCTGACAGAGACACGACAGTTTTCAATTTATTTTTTGGCTATTACATTATTTCGGTATTAATATCGGACTTTGGTATGCAAAGGAAAAATAAATCATTCGCATTATTTTCCATTTTTTTCGACAAATAATAAAACGATTAATTGGAATAATGCACTCGATTGTGAAGCTTTCGAGAGTTTTTGTAATGACAGGAATATTTGGAGCTTGTAAAAAATGTCGGTGCAAATAACGAATAATGTGAAAAATGTTGAGTCGTATTTGTGGTGGATAATTTGGGCAATATATCTATTATGCGAATAAGTCAGCTCGGAAAATCTGTCGTACGGATAAAATACACAGGCGGAATTTGGGGGCTTCGTATTTTCTGGCGGATTCCCAATTCGTGCTCACGAAGAGCTGCAGCAGTTTGCTTGCTCTCTTGCTTTCCATCTCTGTCTCTCTCTCTCTCTCTCTCTCTCTCGGTGGCGGTCTCTTTCTCTCATCGGCACGAATTCCGAGTTGGCGAATCTATTTTAATCGGGCTCTCCCGCGAGTAGTCGATTACTCATTATACGTTTTCTCCGGCTCTTTAGACTTCGCTCGGTTGGCAGTCGATTTTTCTCTCTACCCGCAAAATATTTATAAATAAATGCGGTCGTGGCAAAAGTGTGCGAATCGGGAATCTACGGAGTGGCTAAGAAAGTAAATTAATTACTACATTTCGTTGGAGAAAAAAGTGATAGGGAATATTTAATTAGAGCTGAGAGCGAGTAAAAATGGTGTGGATTGAGGGAAAGGCAAAAAAAATGTAGAAAATTCGATGAATCGGAGAGAAGGAACGAGAGAAATGAACGAAAAAATGTGAAATAATTTTTAAACATTTTTAACAACGAAAATAAAAAAAAAAAAATCATTCGGAAACGTTTCTCAGGGGCAAAACAAAGTTTCTAACTTTTCAAGGACACAATTGTCGTAGTATGTGCGAGAATACGAGAGAAACAGGAAACGTGCAATGACGAGGTCCGAGCCAATGGCAAACCTGACACAGTGGAGAGACCAGAACATCCGAGAATTATCTTTATCTCTCTCTTTCTTTCCTTGTTGGTAATTATTTCGTTATGCCATTTGCGAGAGCAGCTTACAAGTGTTCTCTCTCGTAGAGAAATCTTTACAGTTAAGATTTATGTGTTATATACAGTTAGATGACGAGTGTAACCTCGTGCATAACTGCACTCGAGATATGCATGTCTAAATCGAGCTGAGAGAGAGGAAAAAGCGTTGCTGCAACTTAAGAGAGCTTGAGTGAAGATCGAAAAGGTAAAAATTGATCGAATTTTGTCCTGGGAATTGGCAATAAAAGGGAGGAATGAAGAAAAACTTGAATTGGAAGTTTCGAATGGAGTTGGATGAGAAAAAAGGAGAAGAGAGAAGAAAACAAGATTTTAGTCGAGGAAAGATGAAGGATGAGACGTTGGTCGGCCCTTCGCGGTTGAATTCGGCTCCGCCGCCGGGCCCTTCGTTTCTAAGAAACTTGATTTTGATCCGTTCGACTAAGGATCGTAAATCGTGAAGGAAGAAGAGAATCTTCACTTCTCTCCTTCACTCCTTCTCCCTCTTTATCGCTTCGCTCTCTCTCTCTCTCTCTCTCTCTCTCTCTCTCTCTCTCTCTCTCTCTCTCTCTCATATTTCTTATCTCTTTCCCTCTTTGCCTCTTCCCTCCGTTTATGAGTGCGCCCCCGTAGAGTGTAATCGCACGCAAACACACCAGCATCCGCGCGAAATGATTCACGATTTCTCGGAGGGATTCTTTGCCGATCGCAAACGACTTCGGGGAATCTCGCGAGAGCCGGCACGAGGGAGAAAGAGCTTCGGAGTATCGGTGTTGCGCGTGCAGCTCCGCGTGCATCACCAGGAGTTCTTGTACGATTTTTCATTGAATCCTTTTCACGGTATTTGCATAAAAATAAACATTTTCCAAGATTTTTAAACTCTGCTCACTCATTCCCATTGCTTCTGCGAAAAAATCGCTTCGGGCAAATAAAAAAAAACAATTACGTACAAAAGTGGATCAGTCGGAACAGCGAAGATTCGAGCAGAAACGCGATTGATGCAAAAATAATTGATGGCAGATTGCGAGTTTCCGGACACATGAACTGCTGCACCTCGAGAAACGCGAAATCCCACAATTTTCCTGCATCAATTTAAAGAAAAAGAAAAAAAAAAAAAAAATACATAAATAATAAAATAAAAGAAATTGTGCAGCAGGAAATGAAAAGAGTTGTGGATTGATTGCGCGTCCACACCCTGCTCGAGAGATTAGCATTTAATCGTGAGAATCGAAAAGCATTCGATTTAGCGGAGTAAAAAGCATATTAAACTTGTATCGAGTTTGAGGCGAATAAAACGAGCATTTAAAGAGCAATTGAGGCGGAAGGTGTAATAAAAACGAAACGTGAATTTCGCTCGAGTCGATGGGAGGGTGCGAGAAGGGTGTGAATAAATAGGATTTATGAGTTTATTAGTTTGCTTATAATGTTACGAATTATCATACGTAATCATGTGATAAAATGTATTCTCTATGGCTTGGTTCGTCTATAAAGAAATGGCGCGTATGGTTATGGTGTTTTTATGGGAAATTCGAATGTAATATGTTTGGGGTTGATCCGGAAGGAGAGAAAAATTGATTTGTACCAGATGAGAATCGAGTGCTCGATGAGAAGCTTTACAACTTCCGGTAAACGATGAAGCGAATTTGTGTGTCGCGTTTCGCGCGGGTATGATGACGGGGAATAAAAAAGGTGAAGCAGACGCCGAGAAAAGCGTGTTTCCGCGATCCAGGACCCGTTGTTCAATGCTCCGGAGGAAACCTTGAAGCGCTCCTTCAAGGTCCGCGAGATCGATTCCCCAGGGAGGGAAAGAGGAGAGCAGAAAAATTGGCATCCGGGACTTAATCGGAGAGCAAAACGTGCTGCTGGTTGTTGGATCTGTGACGCTGTCTGGAGAACACAGTTGCGTGCTCGGATGCTGTAACCCATGAGAAAAAGGAGGAGAGAAAGAAATCCGCGCGGCGGAAAGTCAAACGAAGCATGAAACCCGCGATCCAGTTGCCTTGATGACGGTTTCCAGGAACACGGCTTGCCCGCACCTCTCTCGCTTTAACAACACACACACACACACACACACACACACTTTTATCCCGAGTTCCTCCCTACAACCGCGACGTTTCCTCATTCTCAGGGAATCTGCATTTACGCGCTTCTCCACGTTAGTACTCGAGAAGTGCGGATGAGCATATTTAAAATAAGAAAAAATATAAATAGCCGAGAGAAATTGAAAAGAAAAGAACAAACGTTTCTATTTTGCAGGATTCGGACCGTTATACTCGAGCAATTTGCTCTGTATACACGATGAAATATAATTACTGATAATTCCTCCAATCTCTGGAGCTTCACAACGTTATTATCCCAGCGCAGCAACGACGAGTGAGTGCCACGAGTCAAAAAAAAGTGCGAGAGCCCCGAAGACGCCCGAGGTATAATTGTTCGGCTATTATTCGCAAAAACAACGAAAAGGATGCACGGATTTCTGCGGAAGTAATAAAATATTACACAGTCATTTGCCATCTCATTTTTTTCCACGTTCTGCCTTTAAAAACGTTCCGTTCACTGCTCGAAAATAGTTAAGGTGCCGTTTTTATTTGTCTTGTAGACTCGATCAGATTAGATCATGAGATTCTGCACAGAAAAGTCCTCAGCCATTTCTTCGTACGACGCTTCGTTGTTGAGATATTCGCGTCATTGTAACAGCCAATGAGGGGAAATGGGCGTGGCTCCCGCTCGTGCGGATTGGCTGGGACTGATCGATCGATATCTCGTCAACGGTGGACCTTAGACAAAAATGCCTCAGGACTTTTCTGTACAGAATTCAATGACGCATTGACTCTGAGAACCGCGAAAATTTCCAACCAGAGTCGAGGGTCCTACAGACTCTTTAAGTAATGTTCGAGCTGATACGCAGTTCGACATACAAATTGCAAGTAAACGGGATAAAAATGACGGAGACGCGCACGCTTTGATGTGGATTTTCTTTTGTCGAGCGCGGTGTTTGAATCTTTCTAAGAAACGGAGGAAGCAAAAGGCACGCGGGAGACGAGATGATGGTGAGAGCGAGAGCCCACATAAGCGAAGCGTAGGGCAACGATCCGTAGATGTTTTTTTATTTTCTTTCTCTTGGCCATCTTCATCGTTGTTGTATCTTTCCAGGCAGCAGCGCTCTCGCCCTTTCGCTTTTTTCTTTTCCCTTCTCCATCTTTCTTCCTTTACTTTTTTTTATTATATTAGGACTCGCGCGCGCACGCGCGTGCAAACATCGCGATTCCTCGAATTTATGTAACGAAATCGCTGCTCCCTTTACCCGGACCTTTTTCTCCTTCCTCCTCCCCCCCTCCCAACTTCTCCCTTTGGCTCGCGATGTTTTCCTCCCCTCCCATTGGTTCCATTCCGTTTTCTAATTACCGGCCCGAGGAGCCCGAAGCTCCTTTCCTCG
This sequence comes from Campopleginae sp. 14b, assembly GCA_030522525.1. Taxonomy (NCBI): domain Eukaryota; kingdom Metazoa; phylum Arthropoda; class Insecta; order Hymenoptera; family Ichneumonidae; species Campopleginae sp. 14b. The sequence goes on from JAPYYS010000346.1 coordinate 9,208, forward strand.
CAACTTTTTCTACTATTCCGCGGAGCTGCTTCTCAACTCCAGGAGCTTTTCTCGCCATGATAAAGGCTCACAAAAGGGACACCCTGTAGATTTGCGAACATGAGCCTACACAAAAGCGAACAGAGCCACATTAGGTGTGAGTCCCTCGTGTGACTTCACCGAGAGGCAAGTTATGCAAGCTTACATTATTCATGGCGTCGTGCGCTTACGCGTTTCCTTCGCCGTGTACTACGAGAGACATGTTGCACAGTGCAGCACACTCTTGCTCGTCTCCGCTCGCCCCTGTACCTCAATTCCGAGCAGACAATATACATTATCGTGTTTGACAGAACGATCTATTGACTCGAACAATCCCAACGCAATCGACACTGTCAATCGACATTGACGCCTTGGCAATTATAATCGACTCATTCATCGATACTCGTTGCTACGATCGATACACACTGATCGAGAACCAATCACTTGGTCAACTTTTCCCTGATCACGCTGATCGTGTAATGAGGAAATTTCAAGTTTTACGAAGAAAACGAATTTCTACGTTTGTTCTGGCTTGAAAAATACTTTTTTTTTTTTTTTTTTGAACTTTTGACCTCGTGGCACTTATCGTAAGAATGAAGCACAGGGAAATGTCATTAGGGATCGATTTATTTATGCATATATATCGTACGACGGGCCTTTTAATACGATTGCCAATGTTTATTAACGATTCTACGAGGCGAATAATTGAATGAACGATAAACTCGTCTGAAGGAACGATCTTGCTCGGGTATACAATGTCTTCATTGTTTCACAGCCGTGTAAGCATCATGAACCCTCTGAGCTCGCAACATTCGGGGCACTCTCGTTTTTGTACGATTCCACGCACGAGGTGTCTCCGAATTTGACTGGATTCGAGGAGCAAGTAGATCGTGAAATTCTGAAGAGAAAAGTCCTCGGCGATTTTGTTCTACGATGTACCGTTGAGAAGATAACGGAGGAGAGAGCCTGCGCCACGCCCCTTTCCTTATAAGCGCTACTCCGATTGGCTGTCACGAATGCATGAATATCTCCGGAACGGGGCATCGGACAAGAAAACGATTGAGGACTTTTCTCCTCAGAATTGTTCGACCCACCCGTTGGCATTAATTAAAACCCGCAGTTTCGACGACTGCGTGAATAAATACGTATAAATGTAAAACAATTGAAAGCGTTCGACGGAACGTCGTAAATTTAGCGATCAACGTGCAGAATAACGTGCTCGTGTGTGTGTGACTCCCATCGGAAGGGTGCAAAGTTATGCAAGCTTAAATAATTCATCATGCGCTCACTCGCGCGCTTCCTCCGTCGTGCCTACACACCAACATCGCACTGTTCTCCTCGTTTATGTCTTTGTACTTTGTTCATCTCGTACTTTTATGGACACGATATCTTGCACGATCAATCACTTGAGAAAAAAAGGGGAAAAAAAAACACGAGAAATTCAAGTAGCCAGGAGGATGTCAGAGGAAGAAAAAGGTAAATATCAGAAGCTACTAAGTCAGAGACACAGACGCTCGAGAGAAAATGGGTGAAAGAGCATAAGGAGAAGAAAATAAAAATATGAGGACGAAAAAGCACATATGAAGAAAGACGCGAAATGAACGAGACCACACGACTTTGTGAGAGGTTTTGAGCGATTCCAGGTACAATTAGAGGATGGCCATCCGGCTACTGTTTATGTTGCTTCCAGGAAAATTACGCCTTGAGGACCAGATGGGCACCCCCACACGAGCACTCTCTTGCAATTCTCTTCATCCCAAGAGAGAGAATTGCGGAACACACGACGCGAAAGAATACGACGAGCAAAAAAAAATCAACAAAAATACAAAAGGAAGAGAGCGACGATTAGACTCACGCAAGGAAAAGATACTCGAGGTTGACTAACAATCATATACACGTATATATATTGAGCAAGTCCTCTTCCATATATAGACATACAAATTTGAACGAATATTTTTTTTCTCCACTCGCTTTTTTTTGTTTTTTCTCTCCGGTACAACGGCACGAACCAACACATGCGTGCGATGTTCCCGCGTGTCCTGTAATTACGAGAGAGAAAATTGCGAGAAAGAGAGAGAGAGCCAGCGAAAAGGCCGGTGTGAATTTGAAGATAATTTATGTTTTGGTTCGATGGTCCAACCGAAATAATCTTTCGAATCTCGTCGAGTTTGCCTCGTGTTCGATGTCTGTATTCGCAAAGTTGAAGGACCGAAAGTATTTTTTTTCCCCTTTTTTTTCTACGTGGTCCGGATCTCGCAATATTTTCATTGCATCGGAAACATACGAATCTCTGGTGAATTCGACTAAAATATCCACAGCCAAACGATCGTTTTAAATTCTCTCAAAAATGCTCAAAAATTCCGAGTTTTTTTTAGATCAACAGAAATTCCTAAAATTACCGACTTTCCAGTCGCTCGAGAATAGAACGTTTTTTCGTATATAGTGACGAAAATATTTCGCCCAAGTCCACGCCAACGTGTGCTCTCCGTCTCGGAATCTTCCCGGAGACCGAAAGTCGGGAAAGAAAAATTGACAGACCAGTAAATCGATTGACACTAACAACTCGTCTTGTTTTTTTTTTCCGTCACAAACATCAGCTCCCGGCCTTTCAATGCTATCGAGGATTTGTTGTAGATTGCTGCTGACGTGTTACTTCAACACTTTGTTAACGTTGCCATTGCGTGTCACTTGCTGCCTCGTTGTCCAACTCTTCGTAAAACAGTTTACACCACTTAATAGCATGAAACAGTAAAAGTTTGCTACGACGACAAATCACGCTACATTCACCTGTTGATTCTACACAATTCTTCTTGTTCTTCATTCTCCGTCCTATATCTACTTCCGCTATGTAGGAGATAAGATTTCTTTACTATTTCAATAGAGACGTCTCGGCAGGGGTAACGGGTCAATGGAGGCAGTCAATTTGTTGGATCAACAAAATCTGCGCACACTAAATCCAGGAAATGATGGTTTGATGTTGAAATTATTTCATCGAGATATTCACCCAGTTTTTTGGCTGTGATTCATGTTGCTGGCTCGGAAATGAAGGGACGAAAAAATTGGGAGACGAGTCGGACTCGTGGTAGATGAAAAATTAAATTATTTTTTTTTATTAAATTTTTTTTATTTAATTTAGTCGAGAGGCTGGAATTTTTCAAATGATTCGTACTCGGCGTATGGAAAGTTTTCAATCGTTCGACATATTTGACCCTTCGAGTGCACACCGGGTCTTTCTGACCCCAAGGATTCGCAGTCACCGATTGTTTGGTATTTAATTTTTGTTTTCGTCGAGAAATAAATTTGGGGCTATAAATTATTGATAATTTATTACAAAAAAGGGTCTTGGGTCAGATTGACCCGATATACGCTCATAGGAGGGATAATGATGAAAAAAGTGGAGTAAAAATGATGATTACAAAAATAATAGAAATTGGAATGTAAGGTCTAGAGTGCAGAGTGAGTTTTTCGTACAATTTCGGATCAATAAATCGTAACGACATTGTGAGGGGGTTAAAAGTGTCGGCGTGTCGAGTGAGCTCTCGATACTTATGTATATATGTAGAAAAATGAATGAAGGAGAGTGGGAGATAGCGCGTGACTGAAAATCGTTTGAAAAACAAGCCGCTCAACGGGAAGAATCTTCTTGGTGAATAGGCACGCGATAATTGCACTTTCATGCGTGTCACGAGAGGCGATAGAAGCAGGAAAATAAGGCGCGAATTGAGATGGGCTCGGGGAGAGGATCCGATCGAGTCTCGATTCGTGTTGATCGATTTCCCATCGTTCGTCAACCTCGAACTTAAAAAATTATTACCGCATAAGAGTAACTGGCATTACTGATTAACTCAATATAAGAAAAAACAGACACAAAAATGACGAAAAAGAGTGAATGAAAGTTGGTGTCGTTACTGCCAATAATTTCGGCCAAAACTGACATTATCAGACACGTGCAATCTCGCGGAAGATCCCATTACGAATCCATCTGATTTTGGCTAATGAATCCGTTACCGTAATCGAATAATTCATGTCACAAAGTCACGAGCGTTTGGACGAAGCACTTGGATAATAAAATCGTTCCTTTTTGTCAATCATTCGTTTAATTTCGATGCAGCTAATTAGGGACGACAATTAGCAGATTTTTGTTTGTATTGACAATGAACAATGATCCTTCGAGTGCATACTGGGTCTTATTGACCCGAAAAATTTTGATTTTCGTAAAAAAAAAAAAAAAATCACGTTCATAAAATGTGAATTACAATTGGAAAAACGCCTCGGGTCGGATTGACCCGCAGTATGTACTTATATAGGACTGAAAATGTGAATATAATGAAATATGAAAATACAATGAATATGTATTTGGAGTAAAGTGATAAATATTATCGATGCGTAAAAGAAAATGCGTTATAAATTCAACAAATGGCGAACCATATTGAGATGCTCGTAAATTAGGATGGAACGATCGTATTTAAGGGCATGAATTTGCACCCACAAACATACGATCCCTGCTTTTATAGTGTGGCTACCAGTGAAGCTTTTTGTCTTCTCCCTCGCGCCCTGTCTCTCTTTTTCTGCTCCGCAGTGTTAGTCGCTTCGCTAAATACGTGCAATACGGATATGTTTATATATAAAAATCCATATATTACATACGGACGTATATAGACGCTTGTAAATATTGTATATGCATATATATGTACATTTTTTTACATGCGTATAATGATGCTTGGGTCAATGTACCGTATGGACGCTCCACCCTCGCTATTAAATGTATTCGAACGGAAAATCTCGTCCCTCTTAATACACGTGGCAAATCATTTATCGTTCGCCCACGCGGTCCATTCTATGCTTTTCACTTGACAATTTCGCACCGAATTTCTTCCGGAGAGTATTCATTATAGAAAAAAAATAAAAAAATAAACGTTTCGCTGGAATAAAATGATGAGCTTGTGGGAAAATTGAAAGATTCAATTTCATCATCGCCGGAATAAATTCGTCGGATTCTCGTTTTGGTATCAAATCGATGAATTTTCATTAAAATTCAATTTGATCGAAAATACTCCATTTTTCTGAGCTCTTTAGTTTTGTTTTCTCCAACATTCATTATGGATTTGCACAGTTTATTGTTATTGCACATTTCCAACGAGCAAGCACCGCGAGAACGCGCATGAATTAACTCCTACGTAACCCAATTATGCGCCCATAGAGAAAATCGAACCGTGTGGGCTCAGCTGCCAGGCGAGTTCGTGATATCGTGGGATTTTATCTCCCATTCGCCGGTTCGAGAAAAAGAAAATAAATAAATAAAGGATAAAAATGATCGGATAGTTATTCTCCCGGAGATTCCCAAGTCGCAGAGACTGATGAGCCTCGTTACACATTCAGGAATCATCAACGTACACGCATAAATAACGAAATTCCCAATTCCAGCACGAAATCTAATATTAGACGAACCGCGTAATTTAACCGTGAAACTCTAATCGCTAGGATGCTAATTCGTAGCTAAATTCTATTAATTAATAGACGACGTTTACTCGGCACTCAACCAGAGACAATTCACCATTCGTTCTGGCGAATTAACATAATTACTACGATTTATCCGAATCTGATTAGGCGATTAAAAAATTTCAATTATCGTCACTACTTATCAAAGATTCGCCTGCAGCCTCGGATAATTGAATTTTACTGAATCAGAAAGATCGAAGATTTCATCACAATTCGTGTCCGATGCATGGATCAGATGAATTTGAAAAGTGTGAAAAATTGAAATATTTCTGAAAAAATTTTCGGATTAAAAGGGAAAGGCTGAAAAGCACAAAGTGCAGGAATGCAAGGGCGCAGGTTGGCGAAGGTCCGGAGAGCATAGGGACAAGAAATCTCCTTATTCGCAGGCGATCGAATTATAGTCCGGTTTTACACGTTCCGGTGCATACAGATTTGTTGTTAGGGAGGGAAAGAGTCGGCTGGCAATGCGCTCTCGAGTCCTTGATCCGAAGGAAGTGGAAGACCGATGAGCGGAAGAGAAAGTGCAAGAAGGAGAAGGATCTGAATGTTTGATCGTGGAATTGACGAATCGAGGGAACAGAATGAACAACCGAATAATTAATGCAATGAGAAAATTCTCAATGGATTGATGAGAATTTGATGGAGATTGGGAAACGTTGAGAAATATTTGTTTTTTTGGATTTTCGGACGAAGGGCGAACGACCTTTCGATAGATAAGAAGAAACTACGGCAAAGATCTAGTAAAGAAAAAAAAAACGTGCGGAATAAAAGAAACTCCGAGGAAAAGAGAGGAGGGAAAATGAATTGAGAGTTAAATTAATTTAGACTCGAGCGAACGCACTCTAGCGTTTTCTCCGTGATAGGACGAGAGAAAGAGACCGAACGAGATGTGGAAAAGATAGAGAAAGAAATAGAGAGAGGGAAGCAATACCGAGGCAGAGTCTTTGAGAGGGAGTGGAGAGGCAGATCGGAGGGAAAGGAGAAACGATGGAGGCCCGACAGACTGACGCCAGGAACCCCACCATGCGAGACGACAACGACAACGATATGGACAACCTCCAACCACTAATACAGCAATATGCGCGCGTATATTTAAGCCTCATGTACTCCTGAGACGATGACGATGCGAGCGGAGTCTCTATTACACGCATATTTAACGGACACATGTATGAAAGCGTCGATCACGAACGTCGTCATACGCCTCGACGTTTGAAAGTCAGAAAGGCGTAAAGCGGAGAGACCGGTGTGGCTCGAATGAGTCGCTCGTGAAGTTGCGGCTAATTTTTCATCGGCAGCTTTCCCGGGAAGCGTTCAAGTCAAATGTATAAATACAGTATGAGGAAAAAAGAAGCCGCGGATCCTGCCCACGAGCGAGTGATGGAACAAAACATATGACGCACTTTCTTTCTCCTTTTCTGCGTCTTTTGCCTCGTATTCCACTAATTCTCGACGGCCGTTCCGAGGCGGGGGTGTGCTGGGTTCCAGGCTCCGAGCCGCGTGCTCCAACGTTATCGTCATCGTGCAACGATGATTCAGACATCCGTATGCGTGTTCCTAATTCCATCCTCACCAAATACTCGACTCTTCGTACAGACAGAAGCAAAATTCCAGATTCAAACTCGAGGAACGAGTAGGTCGTGAAATTCTGAAGAGAAAAGTCTTTGAGCATTTTTCTCTACGATTCACCATTCACGAGATATCGATGCATTCGTCAAAGTCGGATGAGGAGTGGGGGCAGCGCCCCGCCCCTCGCAATCGATTGGCTATCGCTAATTCATGAATATCGGATTAACGGTAGGTCGGAGAGGAAAATGCTTAAGGACTTTTGTGTTCAGAATGTCAATGCCAATAACCCTCTTGACTTTTAAGCTCAGTTTTCAAGAATTAAGGTGATGATCCACCAAATACCCTTCCAATCCTTTTGCTTCAGCTTAATAACTCATAATTGGAGGGAAATGATTACCCTCAGCGGGTAATTAAGCAGACGTTTTCACGATCGCAAAGGATAACCCGCTATTGCTCATTTTTTCCTCGTCTTTCTTTTTTCATTGTATTTGCGATAAATACTGCTAGTCATGTGCCTTTGGCAGGCGTCAGAAATAACGAGTGCTGCATCATCTCGCCGCTGGAGCTGTCCCCTTCATCCATCCTCGGTGGGTTAAGTCACTGTTTCACGAAACATATATACGACGATGTAGCATAGTTACGAAGTATGACGTTTGCACAACGACGTTTCGACGGTGACGAGAAATTAGGCCTCGTTCGGCTGCTTATTCATTCATTTTCTCCGATTTGTTGCCTCATCCGTCCGGTCTATTCCTCTTTAATTAAATGAACGAAGAGAAAAGGCCAAGGGACAATGACAAATCCGAATCGTATGGGCCGGAGTGTCTCGTCGACTAACCTACAATCTCATGTGTTTTTTCATACTCAAGGAACGTGTGTAGATGCAGTTTCATTTGATATTTCTCGCCTTCGGTCTTTCTCTTTTGCTGCCATGCAGGTCATTGGTAAGAGGCAAAAATAGCCTCACCGTGGCGCACCGTTCAGCGAGCTCTGGGCCGAGAAAAAAAGAGATAAAAAGCCGAGGAGAAGAGAAAGAGCGAGAGAGGGAAGCTGAGTGTTTTATACTTTGGAAGGAAGGTCGTAGGTAGGCCGAGAAGAGAAGCATGGAGCGAGGCGAAGAAGAAGAAGAAGGTGGAGAATGAAGAAAGAAAAAGAAAAGATGAGGCGATGTACGAAGAACACGGATTCTCTTTCATCGCCGCATCGTCTTGGAGAGAGGCCATCGTGTGACGGAGTTCCAAAAGAAAAAAGACGAGGAATAAATATGAGAAGAGATAAAAAAAAAAAAACCCACGCACACACACAGACTTGTATCGAGAGAGATAAAGAGAGAAAGATTTGGATGCTGCGAATGATGCTCGTTCCTGGGGATTGGGGAAGCCCTCCAATCCTCTCGTTCGTATTCGACGATATTTTCGCTCACGCCAGATCTCTAAAATAGATATCTCTCTCTCCTGCTCCTCTCTTCCTCCCAGCACTCAAGATTTAAGGCTACCTTCACACCAATTGACCACTTTGGATCTCATTTAATGAGACATATTCATTTTTTTCACCTCATGCGTCCTGCCCCTTCATACACGAACTACGAAAGCGGAAATTTCGTCCGATTCCCCTTCTCCGGCTTTCTCAAGACGCTGCTCCACGAGCAAGACGACAAAAATCATTTGTCAAGTTGTGTACGACGATGATGATGAATGAAGGCAATTTTTCACTTACCTTCGAGCTTAGCATCGCCGGGCCTTCGCCACCAAGACTCTTATATACGTCCTCAGAAACCTCGGACGATCATAACGTTGCGAACAATTCACAAGAGCTTCAATGCCTCAAGGCCTCTTATGCAATGATCTGAAGCCATCATCTGTGACACATGGTCGTTGCGCGTAGAATTTGGTTCGAATTTTATTTTCCATTGATCGAGGGTCGTGTTTATTCTCATGGACCAATTAATCGTCATCGCGAATCTTGGATGCGAATTAGAAAATTCCATTTTCATTAAATTTGCAGTTTTTTAAAAAAATTTCAAATTTTTTAGGACAAATTTGTCGAGAAAATATCGCAATTGAGAAAAAATGGAGTATCGGTGAAATAATTCGACGACGTTAATTGGAGAGTTGCTCGGATTATGTGAATGCGAGGACGAGAATGAAACACATGAATTTAAATGAATGGAAACGTGCCGGGACGCGGTGGAAAAGCGTTAAAGCCACGGTAATGAGATTCACACGCGACGATGCAAGTCGAGATGCAACAGGGAGCTCTCTCTGACCCCGCGCTCTTCTCTTCCCCCGCCTATAGACCGTCTTCTCGTCTCTCCCGCATCCTCCGATGCACCAGGGGTTTCCTCGTGGCGCCGAGTGTCTGCCGACCCGCCGGCGGGTTTCCAGTTAAATGCCCAGTGTATATAAACATACGATACACGAAAGTTTTCTATAGCAAACGGCTTGAGAAAAGTCGCGGTTAAAAAATACAAATTCGTTAATGAAAAAAGTCGAGTGTCCTGAAAAAAATTCACGAGGAAATTCAATTGGAGTTGAAGAAAAAAATAAAAATCGACATAAATTTAAAAATTTAGGGAAAATAAATTTTTAACTTTCATTTCAGGTACGAAATAGAAAAACGACAGCGAATCGCATCATTTGTTTATGTAGATAGAACGCATTGAGCCAAGTATTCCAAAAATAAACGTTGAACGAACGTGCGAAAATTTGGCGATGGTAGGACTTATGCAAGTGGTATCGAGCTCGTACCCAATGTGTATCGTGACTTCGGAGAGCTCGGACGAGAGTTTGGGCTCTTGTATACATATAGAAACGCTGGGTGTATGAATAAAAGCGTTTGTGTGTCGGTGGGGATTCCTCATGGCGCCGGCCGTCTGCTTCGTCCCGTCGCCGACGAAACAGACAAACGCATCGCACACATTGGTCCGGTGAGGCAAACGAGACGAGAAAACGTCAAGGGGCGACCGCGAGAGTGAGAGAGAGGGGGAGGGAGCGGAGATACTGCGTGTGATCCCAGGCCAGAAGATTTGGCTCGGACCAGCAGCCCCGAGAGAAACGATCACCGACACTCTCTCTGCTCGTCATTCTTCGCTCTTGCCTCGCATTGTTCTTCGTCAATCTCTTCTTCTTGCTCTTTCGATCTCTTGCCTACAAACGCCATGCGTATATATACCTCTCGTCAACAAAAGAAATCTCTCCTGATCTTACAGATTATGGACCACAACCTCGCGCTCCAGCTACTCGGCAATAAACATTCCCATGGAGCAGAGATTTCATCTCGATGTTTTTTTACTATCGAAAATGCTCGTTGGGTCTGATATTTTAGGTTGAGATGGAACGAGCCACGATACAGAGTTTTCGGATATATCAGGGCAATTATAATTCGCCGCAAAAAAAAAAAAAAACGCACAAAATTCATTTGAGACTCGGTGAATTTTGAGGGAATCGAAAAATTATGGAATAAAATGAATTTGATGGATTTACAGATGAGAAGCTCGATGAGAAAGACACACAGCGACGTAACATTATTTTCGTATATGTTGCTCGAGCCAAAGGCGAACATAATCTCTTCGTAGCTTACGAAAAAAAGCCGCACAGAGATTTGGCAGCGAACGAATGACGAGTAAATTTCTGTTCTCTCGCTGTCTATTCTCGAGGAAAGACCCTTACGTCCCCACAAAGTCTCGTCAACCACAGCCTCGTTGTTTCTCAATCAATCTGCCTGTCTGAGCTCTTCGAGCCTCGCTCCACTAGCTCCAACAATTTTAACCGAGCTCGACGTCTCTTATTCCCTCATATCGACTCGTGTCAAGGAAAATTATTTAAATTCACATCTGACGTGCTCGTCCTGCTCAATCGAGGAAAAAATCTTTAAATCCAAAATTTCCAGTTTAATCTTGGAAAAAAAAACATCGTATTCCAACTTTTTCCAAAACGACGATCTCATCGATTTTTCAAGTTTTAGAAAAACGCGGAGAAAACCCAATTCATATTTTTGGAATCATCACTTCGGGTTGATTGAACCGATGGAATTCCCTGGGTCTTGACAGCGGCCTCAACGGACTCGGGAAGAGTTGAAAGGTCGCTGCGCGGCCTCCACTCACACCGGAGCCAGACAAGTTTGCCTACATATTCATAAAATAAAATGAAAAAGAAAATAAACGAAGATAAAAAAACAACAACACTCGACCCACACTCTCGCAACTTGGCCTCTATATTCATCGTGTATCTCAACACGACGTGGGCTCAGCCTGCACAGGGACGTTCACTGTCCTAGAAAGAGAATAACGAGAGAGATGCGATTCAGAATGAATTGGAGAGAATTGATACCGTCCAGCCCGCAGTGTCGCACCTAAATGCCATTCTTAACGACATTAGAAGACAAGAAACCTGAAAGAATTCGAAAAACTCGACCCGGAGTGAAAACCAAGAAAATATTTGCCTCGTCAATCAGATTTTTTAACTTGATTATTTAATTTATTATTCAATCAATTTAATTAATTAATTATTTATTATATCATTAACTTTATTCAATTTATTATTTAATTAATTTTGATATTATATTGTTTATTATTTAATTATGTTATTGTATTAATTAAAATTAGAATCAGATTTTTTAATTTTCGTTCCGATCCAATTCAAAGCTCAATTCGGTTCGTTTGTATTTCTAAATTACATTTAGTCGATAAAATATTTTGTTGAACAAAGACTCGACCGAGGCATTGTAAAGACGTCCGATCCTTTATGAACCGGAAACTCGCGTTTTATTCATACTCGGGCGATATAGTCGTTGATAGGCCTTTTCGCCATTGTGACACAAATGCCAGCGTACGAAATGCTAAACGGTGAAGAATGGAGGTGTCAAAGAGGAGCCCCATTCACCCGAGGATTCCAAGCTCATTTCTCATTATTAACGATTGCAGTTCAATCTCAACAAGAATTGTTATGCAATTTCGAAAATCGAGAATGGATTTGACGAGAAAAATCGATTGGACGGTCTCAGGGAGGATCGGAGCAGTAACAAGCAATTAAAATTTCGTTAATTATGCGAATGGTAACGACCAGCGAGCGTGGAGCTTGGGGAAAGATTCGCAAAAGGAAAAAAATTGTGAAGATTTTTTGTTAAAGTTCGGAATTCAAAGTGGAAAGCGTTTTTTTTTTTTTCTGTTTTTAAAACAGACGCGATGAACGTGATACGTAATTCAAGATGAAGAATCCAAAAATAAAGAGCCTCGTCTCTCCGTCTCCGGCTCTCTCCGTTTCGCTGAGTTTTGCTGCTCGTCAGATCATCCGTTCGCCCATTTGTCGGTACAGTCTTTAGGACTCTCTCTCGTCTCATCTCCCGTCGTATTTACTCGAGAGGTATAGCAGTAGGTAAGTTCGTCTCTCGAGGTATTTGTGCCGGACGCCACGATGTCGCCACACCAATGGGCGAGAGTTCGCGAGAGGGTGCCAGATAAAGAGAGACGAGAAAGATGAGGCAAGCGAGAAGAGGAGCAAGAGGGAGAGAGCGAACGAGCAAGAGAGACGGGGGCGAGAATACATTATGCGACCTTCGCATTATGGATTCAGGAGAGTGAACGAGGGCTGAGCGCTTCGTTCCCAAGATCCTACATTTTCATTCAGTCAAGTTTCGCCATTTTTTCCTTTCCTTTACTTTCATTGTTCTTGCGCGACACGCGAGTGTCTTTTTTTCCTATTTTTATTCAACCGTTCATAGATTATGCATTATCGATTAAATAAATTCTCCATTTCTCGTATTGTGTCCCGTGCGTTCAACAAAAAACATTAAAGATTCTTGGATCAAGAGTAAAGAAAAAAATAAATATGTGCACTCGCTTGACTTATCGAGCCATAAATCTCCGAATGTGTTTTTCGGCTCGAGCCGAGTGGCCAGCAGTTTTGCTTCTCGGATTACCAATTACCACACGTTCAGAGTGGAGTATTAAAAAACAGAAGAAAAAACAGAAGGAAAGGGTAAAAAAGATATTGGGGATTTTTTAGGACACACCTTGCTGCGGACCGGAAGCTGGGCGGAGGCGCTTTCAATGCCAAGAAAAATTCAGGTACTTGTATTCACGGGGATCTATAGGGTGTCCGAAAAGTCATATCGAAATTTTTGTGCTCTGAGTAGATCACGAGATTCCCAACAAGAAAGTCCTCTGACTTTTTTCTCTCCGGTGAGTCGGTAACGAGATATTCAGTGATTAGTGACAGTCAACGAGACCAGGAGGAAAATCAATGGGATGTGGGAGGTCCACTCATTTTTCATCGACCTGCCTGATCAGCTGTTTCGCTAATTAACGCGAATAAATGATTAACGAATCGTCGGATTAAAAACGATTCCATTCGGTCTGGCAATACCGATTGTGGACCAAGGGACCTACTGTACATAAGCACGCAAGGTATTGGGCTGCGGCGAGACACAGGAGGCAGATGGCTGGCAGATGTAAGGCAAAATATATAGCGTCCTGATTGTGGGTCCGTATAGTATACAAGAAAACGTGAAAGGTGGTCCTCACGAGCACAAAATGCTCTGAAAAGTTTTGGTCTCTCGTGTCCGTTGCCCGCGATCTTCACCTGACTCGTGAGGACTGGACGAGGAAGGGCGGGGTTGAAAAGCACATTCGGATAATGGTGGTCATTAATTTTTGTGCTCGGAAGGATTATTCATTTCCGATCAACTCGACGTGGGGATTCCGATGATAATAATATCTTTTTGGCCGAAAAAATATCTTCAGGAAATTCAAACGCCACGAAATATTTGTCCAGCTTCATTCTCAAGGTCAATCAAGAGTTAATTAGCGTGGAAAAAAATTAATTTGCCAGATTACGAATGGAAGGAGAAAGTTTGGGCATTTTTGTACTTAAAAATATGTACAGGTCATCGTTTCATTTGCACGCAATTCGCAATATACATTTAGATGTATATGCATATAGCAATTTTATGAGCAACTGTGCTCTTGAGAATAAAAAGCCCGGCAGTGTGTTTCGAGTTCTTTGTTCGTTGGCAGAAGCGAGAACACCTGCCCATTCTCTGTTCGGGCGTTTCAATCGCTCTTTCCCCATGTACGAACATATACATCGGGAGTTTCGTCTTTTGCTCTCATCTTTTGCTCTCACCAACGAGAAATATATCCGCAGCCAACTCTTTCGTTTCATCCCTGTCTTCATTGTCTTTCCTCCTCTTTTCCATTCTTTTTCTTCCTTCTGCCCCGCAGCTCTGTGCCTCTTTTTCTCGACCCTTCAAACCCTTTCCTCTTCCTTATCCCCCCCCCCCCTCTCTTTCTTTCTCTTCCATTCTCTCCCTTTTCTTTTCGGCGTTTCTCATCTTCATGCTCTTGAAACAAAGCTCGAGATTCGCCGAATGCTCAGAGGAGCTATACGATGGACCACCTGAACGAATTTTCGTTCTCGCGAAAAACAAGAGCACAATTTTACAGAAATCTCTTGAATTCCAAATAACGATGACATATTTTTTCAATTATTCCTAAAATTTAAATTTCACTCCTGCGAGTATACACTGGGTCATTCAGACCCCCCAGCAATTTTCCGTCACCGATCGCTTGGCCTCCAATGGCAACGAATGTTGCATTGAATTGATGTTTTGCCAAAAAAATGACCTTCGATAAACGCCTCGGGTCAGATAGACCCAAAAATTGTAGACAAGTTGGATTTTTGATCATTCGGTCCAGAAGCTAGAGATTTTCAAGTGAGTCATACTCGGCGTACGGAAAAATTTCAACCGTTGGGTCTTTTTGACCCCACCGACTTTCTGTCACCGATCGTTTGACATTCTATTTGTGTGTTTCGTCCAGAAATAAATGTATGGCCATAAATTGTGAATAATTTACTACAAAAAAGGGTCTTGGGTCAGCCTGACCCAATAGACACTCATAGGAGATGTGCACTGGGAGACTAAATGAAACAATGAGAGCTGATGTGAGAAATTAGAATGAACATAAATCCACGAAACTCGGGAATGCACCGAAGTAGTGGGAGCGAAATCGGGACCCGTGATTATCGTAATTCTCGTTATTAAGTAAGGAACATTACGATATTATACTCAGAGAGGAATAGTACGAGCTCGAAAGATAAGTGTGGTTAGGTGAATGAAGGAGCTGTGGAACTTTATAGTACTCTATTGCGTGTACGTGGGATGAAATTATCAGGAGACCGGATATTACCCACCTACCTATACCTACCTATTGCCATAAGATACAAAGTGTCACGAACTATATCCCCACAGACGCACAGTTACACACAAAGCCAAGAATATGTATGTGCACGTGTATGTATATGAAATAAATAGCGTTATATATATAGTAAGACAAAAGATGATGTATACGTGGGCGTTGGAGTTGCTAGGCAACGAAGCTCTCCGTGCTCTTTTCGCTCGAAAGCCCAGCATCTGTTAAACAGACCACTTGCAACCCCCGTTCCTGCGCTATCCCACTTCTCCCTTATCCTCCTTTCTTCAATATGTTTCACTCTCTTTCCGCCTTTTTTTTTTCTCCCTTCCTCCCCATTTTTCTCTTCGTTTTCTGCTGTAAATATTACGCGAGCCCTCTGGCATTCCCTCGCCGCGTATACGTCGTCCTCCTCTTCCTCCTCCTCGTAGTACACTTTAACTCCTCTTTTCCCTTCGTGCCGGTGAGCCACCCACTCGTAGGAGCGAGGCTTTCACCAAGACTCATCTGCTCGTCTGCCGCTCCATAACCTGTATATACTCGTACACAATATCGTTCCTCGCTCTCAACCAGAGCGAAGAACCAAGCGGATCAATGCACCCGCGGTGTATCTGTGCCCAATGCACTCGCCAGATTCCCTTCTTCCTACAGCGTGTCCCAATTCTCGTGCATGGAGAATTGAGAGCCTTGAGATATTCTCGTTGATTAAGTATTGCCAAACTTGCTTCGTTAAAATGGACCCAGGCGATGCAATTTTCGTTGCAGCGCCCGGAACAAACTCGCGGGACACCAATTTACGTTTGTTCGTCGTCAAAAGCCACGCGATCGTACCGTCGCATTCTCAGGAACGTTCAAGTGTCACACTCTCGAGTTTTGAGCTTCTTTATCGCGATATTCGTTCTGCAATATGTTCGGGTCGGCGACAATGGCTTCGTTAGAACGAGAGCGAGCGAGATGATCGTCGTACAGAATCACGTTAAACAGGGAGACCGCGAAATATAGCTCTGCCGAGAAAATGGGCCATCATTCGACGAATTCGAACCACGGAAAGGGAGAGAACGAGAGGAAAGGGAAAGATCGCTCGGGCAAAAGCTCTCTGGGTTATGGTCTGAATAGCAGATTAGTAGATACCCCGTTTACGACAGGACGCAGCCTTCCAAACTTTTATTCAACCCGAGATTGGTTTCGATCGTATTTTCTATCACCCGAGACACGCCAATCCTTTTGTCTAGTATAAAAAGAAAAAGTATTAGGAAAAATGGCTCGAAGTACGAGCGTGACGATTGCCATAAAAAATTGTCTACAGCTGTGCAGTAATTCGGTTTAATACGAATCTTTACTGCCCTTACACGATCGTGAGATTGACGATAAAAGCTGAAAATTTAATTAGCCCCAATCGGAGGATTTTCCTTTGCTCGATTCAATGAAATTGTCACTCGAACATGAACGGATAATTTTTTCGCATGGAAAAACAAAAATCAGTGCTAAAAAAACGCCTGAGGCCGAGAAAAGCTTGTGTGCATTGTTTTCCTTGTTGGAAGGTTAAAATTCAGGCAGTGTTTTGCCCGAGAAATACAGAAAAGTTTGGCTCTAAAGATTTTCCCTTTTTTGAGGGTTGCCAAGCAACAGCGTGGCTCGAAACACAGCCTAGAGTGAGGCTGAGCCACACGAGGAGAATCGTGACACTTTGGAGGGGTTGGCAAAGCAAGAGCGGACGAGAGCTGCTGCTGCGGGGATGAGAGAGACCTTTTGACATTTTGAGGATCGTTGCTACGATTGTCCTTGTATCTGCGGGTATGCATGCGCCTTGAGCTTCCGATAATCGCTCTTCCTCCCCCTGTTCCGAGTGAAATAGGATTTCCTTTCAACTTTCGACGGAATAAAACCATGTTTGATTTGAGTACGTCCCGAGAAACGTGATATTTCGTTCGAGTCGAGCAAAAAAGAGAAAAATGTGGAAGAAAAAAGGGTGGGAATTTGTCATGGGGATTTATAAAAAATTAACATTGCAATTATCCGGGAATGAAGTTGAAAAAGAAGAAACGGAGAGAGCAGGGAGTGAAAAGCAGGAAAGACTCGAGAAGGGCTGGAGAGTGCTTCTGGCATTGCACCGAGACAAGAAACGCGAAGGGAGAACAGGGATTCATAAAGAAACTCTGGATATTTACACACGCACGTATATATGTGTCCAATGCTCCATGGGAAAAGAGAGGGGAATCCCGAGGGATGCTTCGAGGAGCAGAAGAAAGTTGGCCCACGTTGCATAGCGGAGAAGCAAAAAAAAAAAGGGTTGGTTATCATCTGAGGGTACGCAAGGACTTCGAGGGTTGATTATGAAGATTAAAGATACTGCGCGAGCCTCCTTTTCACCCTCTTTTTTCTTTTCTCTCGTTTCCGTCTGTGGTCGTGCACACTGACTCCCTTCCCTGCTCTTCTCCTCGCACCAGAATCACAAAAAGAATCCTTTCGCTCTCTGACTAAACTCACCTCCGAGCTCAAGTGCAGGGCTCCTCAAGAGAAGCATAAAAAAAGTAATTAATTAATACGATTTTTGCCATCAAGTTTTGTAATACTATCGTTTTCGGACGGACTCTATTTTATTAATTGGATTTTAATTAACGCCTTTCCGACCAGATTTTCGTGACTGTCGCAATTGCCTGTCGTGATTTTCCTCTTTGCTTCGTACTTTCTGCATCGAATGGTGAGGGTGAATATTTTTCATTAAGCAATGAGCAATTGACAGGAAGAAAAAAATGACTTGGTCTTCAATATTGAGGGAGTAATTGATTAATTGAATTATGAAAAGCTTATAAATTTCGTTCGTACTCTTTTCCAGACGCAAGTTTATTCAGGAAGTTGGGGAATTCTTCTTCTGTATGCTTCCGGCAATTCGCCTGGGGGATGCTTTGCCTTCTCCGCAGCATTGTTTCTCCCAGGATTTGTCTCCCTTCCCTCGTTATGTTGTTACTCACTCACCTTTTAATTCTCCCTCTTTCTCTTTTCTACTTTTCCTGGCCTTCGATCTTTTTTTTTCACTGACAAGCCCCTCACGCAGCGTTAACACAAACTTCCCTTCCACTCTCTCGCTCTCCTTCTTTCTTTACTCCCTTCCTGCTCCTTTCTGTTTCGCTTCGTCCGACATTTCGCCCCCGTTCCACGTTTTCTACTTTACGACAGCGCGTATTTCCTCAAGCTCACACGCGAACCAGCCAGAGCGACCTGAAGGAATATAACCTTTATGGGGTCTTCTGAAATTAAACGGAACTCTCGCTTCTGTTGCTGTCGTCAAACCATTCCAACAGCAATGGCGTCGTCGTCTCTCACCAAACTATCTTTCCAGGTTATGAATTCTTTCCCTCCTCATCACAAATACATTTTTTTTCCATTATATGTGGATACACACGGAGCAAACATAAGCCTGAAAACTGAAGATCGAGAAAAATTCTCGAAGCTTAGCTCGTTTCGTTGCGACATTTTTCGAGTGCCAAAACTTCGATCTTCCTAAAATTTGGTGTCACGGGCGTGTATGCAGAAAATGTTCGACAAATCGTTCGGTAAAGTGAAAAGTTTGATGCACATTGGGTCAATCTGACCCGAGGCGTTTACGAAATGGCTATATTTCGGTAAATTTCTATTTTTCGATTTTTTTAGAGATATTTATTGCATTAAATTATGGTCCTGAATCGATTTTTTGATGAAAACGTAAATAAAATACCAAAACATTCGTTTCCATAAAGTACGATTAAATGTGATCGGTAATAGAAATTTTTTGGGGTCAAAACGACCCGGTATGCACTCGAAGGGTTCAATATTTCCATAGTCTTGTTTATTGATCGAAAAATATAGACAATATAACTCTTTAGCGATTCATAGCAAAAAAAAAAAAAAAAAAAAACAACGCTGTGTTGTGCAAAGTGTATTTCTTGCTTATATTTCTTCGTTGAAATACAAGCATGCACAATGCATCGAGACTCGCGCCCCTCGACTGTCTTATTTATACCTCGAGCAGACTCTTTACATCATCCGCTTTCCTACCTTTTCTCTTTGCAGCATTTCCGTCTTTCTATCATTTCCCTCGGCTCATCCTAATACGTTTCCCTTTGGCCTGTGTTGTATGCTCCAGGGAGGAAAGGAGAGCGGAGGGCATTCCTACGGTTCTGAGTACGACTTGGACCCCTGCCGCTCGATCCACCAGTCCACCACCTCTGCCTACCCTCCTCCTCCATCTCAACCCTTCAGAGCTTTCTGTATAAAGAGATCGGTAAAGGGATGCGTTCTCTTTACTTTTTCCTTTCTCTAGCTTTTCCTCATCTTTCTACAATTCTTCCTCTCTGCCCTGCTGCATACTTTCACAGCCTTCGCCATTGAGAATGATGAAAAGAAATATCAAAGTCGAGCACTCTATCGAATGGACTGAAAAATACTCCGGTGAAGGAAAATTCAATATTTCTATGAATTAGGATCATTATTTATCGGTTTCTTGAAAGATTTTCCACGCTTTTCCATCTCCATCGAATCGACTCCAAAAAAACTTCGGTGAAGTCAAATCCATTTTTATTTCCAATTGCGATAATTATTTATCGGTTTTTTGAAAGATTTCCCACGCCTCGGAGATTCTCCAAATTTAATTTCATCCCGATTCGTCTTGATGAAGAATTCATTTCAATTTCATTTTTCCTCCCGATCGAAAAATATCGATCAGTCTGTCGAAATATTTCAAGAGCCCTGGCACATCGGTATCATCAAGCTAATTGAAACATCGACATCCAAGCACGCGCGGCTTTTCATTTTTTTAAGCGTTATCGAACTCTTCACCAAAGTGCCCTTCTCCCCAAAGCTCTGCGATGCACATGCACGAGTCTTGGTCAGTTTTGCAATATCGTCGCGAATATTGACTATACGTCCATGGCAGCAAGGATGTAAAATCTAAAACGCGAGATTGTTCTATCCCCGTATAACAGACAACGTTTTGCTATGTTTTTAGAATATCCCACACAAAAACCGAGCTAAACAAAAGAGTTCTCGGTCCTGCCATTTATTTGTGCAACATAGTGGTAAATTCCACTCGCTCGAAAAATAATAATCGGGCACTTTCCAGAGCTCGAGAAAAATATGAATATGTAGTGCATTCAGCCCTTCGGGTGTCAATGAGTGCATACCGGGTCAATCTGACCCACGGTATTTTTCAAACCGTCGCAATAAATTAGTGAAAACGAATAAAAATAATGTTGTAAATTTTGTAACCGGAAAATGTTGGTGTCAAAATGAGCCAGTGCGTACTCGAAGGGTTTAAATCATAAAATGCACAACTTTTAGGCCAAGCGGTCAACAGAAATGCACAAGAATTCAAGTCTGCAAAAACTTGTGACGATTTTTCAAAATATATTTTGGAATACTGGGGAATGGGTGAATATTATTTAACAAGGAAGGAGAAAGAGATGCTCGGAAAATGGGCGAACGAGCTTTCATTCTAACATTATGAGGAAGGTATCTCCTCGTTCTATTTTGGGAGGGGGTTGGCTATGCACGCGAAGACATAAAGGTGTCGTTCGGCAGAAAGATAGGAAATAGTGATACGGTGTGAGGGTTGATGCGGGCATTGGACCATAAAGTGACACAATGCAGGGGCGTATAATATCCAGGCTTGCCGGTGCATCGTTTCCAGAGCGTTCTATACCTGCTTCGTCGCAGGACATAAAACTGAAAACCCTTAAGCCCTTTCCTACCTCAACGACCATGCACATTACACGATCGTAATAGAACCCGTGCGAAGGAGTGCGCTGTCACTATTTTTATACGCCCATAATGCCAAGTCAGCAGAATTGTCAATTATTCCATTTTTGACTTAAAAAAATGCAGCCTTTAATTTTGTCCCCGGCAACATGAGAGCCTTATCGCCTCAATTATCCTCCAATTAAAATGGCATTACGATCGAATCACTAACGGGATCATGTTCAAGATGCACGTCTCGTAGAAAACCGTTTTGGATCTTCGACAACGTTTATAGATTCGCGTACCTGTATTAGTGTCTGTGTCTATAAGACGGAAGTTGATGCACTATATTCGTCGCGCCTCGTTGTCAGTCTCGTGTGATATAACACCACGTCCTTTACGGATGCCACGCTCTCCTCGACATTCATAGGGTGTTAATGTTCTCTTTCCAGCTCGAGCGGCCATGATACCCCTTTTAGTTTATAAATTATACGAATATAGACTTATGTGGATATTTCGCATGAAACTTGGCTGCTCGAGATGCCACTATCGAAGGAGGAAAACTCTTCCTGGTCGGAGTTACGATGAGTTGAAATTTTTTAAAATTATGTCACCATTTTCATTGAATCTTCGAGTGCACAGTTCCCATGAGTGCATATTGGGTCAATTTGACCCGAGGCATTTTAAAAATCTTTGCATTTCGGCTTATATGCATTATTTATTTATTTTTTGTAGTGAATTATCCACAGTTTATGGATCTGAATGTGTTTTTTTTTTTATGAGAACGAAAATTAAATGCGAAAATATTCGTTGCTGGGGTCAAAATGACCCGGTATCCACTCGAAGGGTTAAATTTGACGTGCAGAGGTGATGGAACTGAAATTTAGAGAATGTATTAGAAAAATAGGTCAAATGTGAAAAATAATTCGAATTTTGCAGGCTCAAATATGGAAAACACACATAATGGATTTCCAGCCATTTGGCTTGGACCTATTTATTAATATATATGCAGGTAAATAGGTATTGGGATGAGTAAGCGATAAATGTTGTTTGGTTTCATGGGCTTTACGGATTCACATATATATATATAGAGATGTATTTATATGGGAAATTATACGAGGTAGATGCAGATTCGCGTTACATCGCGACTATATTACGAGATGCTTTTACGATCTGTATGGTATACGGTGCTGGGTCGTTCGACGAGAACCAGGAGAAGAGATGACTTTGGCTCTGCGCTCGCACGTACTCTCGTAATTCCGTCAAAGCGTGTCGAGCCAGTCACTCGCCTTCTCCCGCTTCCTGCTCAGCATCATTGTAACCCGGAGGTGTAACTTTCCTCAGCATCGCTGCATCCCATTGCAACCTCTTTACAACCCTTTCCTCCTCCCCCTTCGTCCCTTGTATGCCTGACTACGTGCGTACTAAAGTTATGGAATAACGCGAGGCAAACTCCGACGAGTTTAATTTTAAAACTCCTTAATCGGATCTTCGACGTAACGGCGAGAAAAAGTCGAAGAATTTTTTTAGAAAATTTCGTTTCTCAGAAACAATTTTCTCACAGAATTCAAATTATGCCCAGAAATGTCGAAAAATGATTTTTTCTTCACGCTCAATCGAACATTCAAGGCAACAGAAACGGGGAATCCAACGAGATTGCTGAGCATGACGGTTGGCTACGATATAACGAGAGATCTGGGTTCGGAGTCTGCGCGCTACTTCCGCTTCCGTAGAAGAGCTCTCTCGTTTCTGATCGCCTGTTCCATTGCCGCCAGTTCCTTTTCACCCTGTGCTCGTCTCTCACCGAACGACCGAGCCACCCTCTCACCAGGGCATGGAATTCCCTAAACTTTTAGTTATTGAAAGATTATTCTCAAGTGTCCGAAAGATGATGGAGCCAAGAATCGATGCCCTTAAACTTTGAATTTCAAAATTTCAAAATTTTTCGAAAAAAATCGGACAAAAATTGTAGAATCGATTAGAAAATGAGGAAAAAGGCTGTGCTCGTTTGAATGTAAAGAAAAATCGCTGAGACATAAAGAAATAGGACACAGCACGTGGAAACTTGAGAGAATAACTGACGAGGGTGAATAAGCGGGCGAGGAAAACAGGAAGAGCATAGCTCTTCGTGTTCTGCGTCCCTGTTTGGTGGGCGCGCAATTTCCACGCGGAACCGAGCGACCAACGAGGATGCTCCGAGCTCTGATTCGTCGACTAGGATTTCGAGGGATTTCCCGAAGAATTCTCGGGACGCTCGACATTGTTACAGGACTCGAGAGACATTTCAAATCCCCTCCACCAATGCCTTCTCCCCTTCCCTCTCGCCTCTTTGTCACTCCATCAGTGACATTTCTCTTCGTGCTGTCCTCCCGATACCAAAGTCCCTGATTTTTGGGCAAATCACAGTTTTTCCCATCCATGAAGAGGTACAACAGAAACTAAGCACCACTGATTTTACTCGTTACGGTCACTGAATCCTCCCACGAAATATGCAAAGAATTTTTTTTTTTCTCTTTTTCGTACTTTTCCCTCGAGATTTCGCTCCAACAATTCCATACCTTTTCGTTTTTGAAAAAATTCTCCTCTCCGACAAAATAACAACAACAATTAATTCTGTACGCATCACAAAATCAACGAAAATTAACTCTGCCATTCAAATTTATGAATTACCGTTATTTCGTTGTCCCGGAAACAGTTCACTTGAACATTTCGAGGCTTCGTTTTTTGTGTCACAACTGCGCATAGCGAGTGTATTTTTAACTTGAAATTTCTGAACAGCGCTTATCGATTCGAACTCGTTATAGGGAATGTCTCGAGAATTCATACTTCGGTTTCGTTGACGGTCCTTATTATTTTTACCTCGAATCCTCTCGTATTTATTTTCGTTTTATTCGATCGAGGATTCCGTTTTTTTCTTACGAGAAAAATCGGGAAAATGGGGGGCGTGAGACTTTTTTTATCACGAGACTCGAACGAGAAAAGAAAATGAAAATTTTTCTAGTCTTTTTTTTGTCAGAGAAAATATGCGGAAATGCTCAAGGACGATGGAAATTTGATTTGGACTTTAAAAAACAAATTTCGAGCTGTAATGAATTATTTTTTTTCGTTTTTCGATGAATTTCTTTCTTGGGGAATGGAGGGAGTTGGAAAAAGATGAAAGCAACGATCGGAATGAGGTGGAGAAGAATGAGAGCTACCTACGGAACGAGGAAAACATGAACGAGAAGAAAGTATCACGAGTTTTTATTTTCCGGTTCTTTTCGTTTGTTTTTCTTCGTAGGGAGATTCGTTTTTCTCGAGACACGAGGAAAAGCACGCTCCGGGAGAGACTGTGTCTCGAACGAGCATGAGAAACAGGAGGTAGAGGAGTGGAGAGCCTCGTACTTTTTATACCGGAGATACACGAATCTTGAGAAAATACGAGAGCGCTTTTGATAGGAGAGCATGAACGAGTTGCTGGCTTTCAGCAAATGAAACTACTTTTCAAATACTAGACTAATTTTTTTACACAAATCACCATCACATTTTGACGAGGTTCCCAGCTCTTCGTGTATTTCCCCGAAAATTTAATGAGCCGGTTGAAAGAGATAAAATAAATAAAGCTCAAAAAAACAATGAAAAAATGTCAGAGTTTTCGATAAAAATTACATGCAATGAGAATTTGCAGTGTTTTCGTCACAAAATCCATTTCGGGCCATAAAAAATTTATAATTTACTAGAAAAAACGTTTCTACAAAAAAAAAAACAAAAAAAAATGCATATTTATCGGAATATAACGATTTGGAAAAGACCTCGGGTCAGATTGACCCAATATGCGCTTGTAGAAGGTGTGCACTCGAAATGGCTACTTTTTATTGCGACTCTGAAGCTCCAAATCGAATAAAAAATGAATTTTTAAACGCTGGAATGATTTTTACGTATTTTCACGTACGAAAAATTGTGGGAAGAATGAAAATCATAGACTGCATGGTGGTTCGAATTATCCCATGGGAAACTATGCGGGAATAGTTGCTCCTTGGTCGGATGAAGTCCTAGTAATGCGGAAAATTCCTTTCTCGTGATCACCGAATTTTCCTCGTTCGAAAAATAAGGGGCACGATGGCCAAATTTTCCTCTGTAGGCTTAACCATTTTCCCCTCTCGTGTTCTCGCAGACTTCAACTTTCTGACCGCCTGCTCACACGGCATCCATTTTTTCGACGAGAGATACGTGTTTTCCCAGCTCCGGAGAGAGCACGAGAAGAGGACGAAAGGATTTTGCGCGAAAATCCCGAGGGAACGAGAGAACGCGACGAGCAAACGGGAAAAGAGAGAAAGAGATGTTCACATTTCTGCTATCCGGTTATTCGGACGCTCGAATTTGTCGTCAAAATCTCGTTTTCCGGGAAACTGCCATTGCGAAATGTGTCGAACTATCGAATTTTCGTAAAACTACAAAAAAAAACACTATTTTTCTGGACGATCCTTTGGGAGGACCGAGAAAAATGAAGCCATTTCCATGTACAGAAAAAATTTCATAAAAATCAATCGAAACTTCGATATCCCGAAGATTTCAAAATTCAACAAATTTTAAAATCCAATAAATTCCGTTCAAAAAAATTTTTTAAACTCAAAATCCAATTTTCTCTCTCTCTCTCTCGCCCGGGAAAATGCGAGTAGGTAGTGAAACCTTTTCCTAATTTCTAGGGCCCTGTTACAAATGCCCATGGCTTTTGTAACGCTTTTCCGAGGATCCCCAATTTTCCGAACTTTCCCGGGACTCGGTAAGGGACAGAGCGGAAAAGAGAGCGAGGGAGAGGAGGGTCGAACAACCGAACGTGGAAAAGTATACCTCCACTTGGCTCGGCCCTTCCTAATTCGTCAGGCGACGCCTCGATTGGGGTTTTGTTCTGTAACCTCAACGGGATCTTTTTTCCAAATACAGAAAAAAAAAGAATTTTGCTAATTTGTATTTTTTTAATAAATTTCAATGAAAAGAAAAAATCAGAAAGAAATAATTTGTACAAAATTTCGTAATAAATAAAAATATATGGAAAAAGTTCGAATATATTTGTATAAATATATTCGAGGCGTTGACTCGGTTCTCGAACTTTCGCGTGGATCGCGAACGCTGGATTGAATTATCGGCGAAACGTATTTACACTCGCTGAGGCGATGTCCAATTTTTTCTTACTCCAATAATAATTATTATCATTATGATTTTTACGCACTCATTATAATAATAACTCGTCTTATGGCCGCAGGGCGTAGTATAACGCAATGGCGACAGCGACGACGACGACGCCGACGAGGTCGTACAAGGCGAGCAACCTCACACGCATACTATAGAGACGGACGGAGAGATGGAGGGAGATGAAAAAAAACGCGAAGCAGAGGTAGCGAAAGAGAAAAGAAGAACGACGAAATATGGAGAAAAAAAAGGAGAAAGAGGAATGGAGTAAAAGCTAATGAACGAAAAAACCAAGAAATCGAGAAAAAAAATGGACGAGAAAAGTTCGAGGAAGAAAAAAAAAGTTTGAATCAACAGAAAAGGAGCTCAATTAATTTCGAGTAGCAATCAAGACAAAAAGTATAAGAAAATTTAATTCGCTACTTTTGCCGTGGCCAAGCAGACGCAGAGAGAGAGAGAGAGAGAGAGAGAGAGAGAGCGAACGATCATTCGCCACGTAGCACGTTCACTGGGCTCTGGGCGATTAGCTTCGCGCTCGCCGGAGCAAACCACTGTTCACGCATACAGCAAACGGAGGCATAGACACAGACACCGTAGCGCTGGTTATTCATTCGCTTCGAAGGTTCTCGCTCTCTCTCGTTCAGTAATGAGAAGGGACGAGCGCGCTTGGATGCTTCGAAAAGACTTTGACGCGGAAAAACTACGGTTACGTAGTATATCTATTCATAAGTTTCATCTATTTTTACCCGAACGCACTACCGGTTAAAAGTTTGTTTGACCTTATGCCTCCCACCCTGCGATACTTCTGTAGCAGAGCGAAAAAAAAACATTCAGCCAAGTTCGTTAACTCCAGCAATGTTTCTGACGATTTCTGTCCATGCGAATTTATTTCATTCATTAATCCGAGCGATCGTCGTCGCAAAAATCATCCAGGTCCGAGTCAAATTTTGTAAAAATTCATACATGAATTATTTATCATCACAATAGTGTGTTTTATCGAAGAAAAAAAATCAGCATGCGTAGGCAAGAGGAAAGACCTTACGGCGGCCTCGACGATAGTATTTATGTATTTATTTCTCTCCTGACTGGCTCTCTCACTCGCTGCTGTTAGGTATGATCTCAGGCGAGAGACTACAGCGAGGCGACGAGGAATTCCGACCGGTAACTCCTGTCCCCGGGGCGACTTCAATTGGCGCTCGACGCGGGCTCACAGGATAGAAAGGCGTCTGGCCAGTCTAACAGATTGATTCTCCATCTCCCTTTTTCTCTAATCTCTCCCTATGTGCTTGTTTCTCGAATAATCCACAGACACACAGTCCCAAATACACGTCCCCATACGTAATGCATCCATATGAATCGGCCAAACGTCCCTGCACATTTGTGTACGTGAATATTTCGTTTGATTAACGCTGATAAAATACACACGCACACGTACGTCCTGGTCTAGCCTCGGGAATGCCGGATAAGAGATTCGATCGATCCACACACAAAGCCACACTGACATACACGTGGGCGCGGGAAACGTCATCGTTTCACTCTAGCCATGTGATTTATTCATTTATGTAGTAAATAACGCAAATATATGTATTTGCGTTGGTGTTTGTGTGCGTGAAATTCGCCTCGTTATGGCATCGTATGAATCATATTTTTTCTCTATACCCACGAGAAATAATATTTATATATTTTTCTATCGATTATTACTTCCTTCATCATTATCTTATTCTGTCTCATTGTCTCTCATTCGATTTCATTATTTATATCGTTAATTTGCAATTATTCCCTCAGATCGACGCGAATTCGAAAATTTCTTTGAAATTTATCGAACATTGGAAATTTCTTGTTTTTGGAACATGAAGTTATTGACTTTTTATGTTTATTCAAGCAGCCTCAAGATTGATTCTTCGATTGTACACATTCTATAAATGCATATTGGGTCAATCCGACCCAAGGCGATTTTTTTGTGTGTTTCTAGTGAATTATCCATTTTTTATGGCCCAAAGTGGATGTTTTGAGGAAAACGAAAATAAAATGCCAAAACATTCGTTGTCATTGCCGAAGAGTCAGTAATGGAAAATTGTTCGGGTCAAATAGACCCACTGTGTACTCGAAGGGTTAATTAATGAGAAATTGTTGAGCTAACGATCGTAATTGTGTTCGTATAAATAGAGGATTGAAAGTTTATGTATTGAGCCAACTACACGAGCAAGTTGAGTGTTCCTTTCGCTGAAAAAGACGACAAACCGCGCAACGATCATCGAGTTGGAATTTCGTACGATCCCAAGGTCAGAGAAGAGCAGCGACTGAAAATAAAATGACATTCGGTGGTTGGTCGAGCTTCTCGCACTCGAGAGAGTTTCGCTCTTCGTATGATAGATATAGCTCCTTTGTTTTTTTCCCTCCCCCCTCTCTCGCTCTCACTTGCTCTTTTTGTTGCCGAACGTATTTTCCCGATGCCATACACACGCCTGATTTACCTCGGTCTCTCCCTCGACCCACCCAACACTCGGTATCTCTTAGCACCGAGATCGTATCTCACAGCAAACGCGTCTATAAACACGGATCTTGGATGCATCATCGAAGAAATTCTTACTAAACGAATAAAAATAATAAGAGAAAAGCAAAACGATCGTGTCACGATACGGAAAACAAATCATTGAATCATATCTCAACATATTTGCACACGAGAAATAATAAAGATGACAATAATCGCTGCAGATAACAATACAACTTGCAAAATCGAAGATCGTCGATAAACTCTTTGGTGAAGCGAACTCTTCGCGGATTTCCCATGTAATGACAGAATTGCACGACGTCTGTGTATTCAAACGATCTCTATTCCTCTCTAAAGCGATAATGCACGCATCATCGCACACGGAATGATTTTCCTAAAGACTCAGCGATAAGCAATCGCGAATGACAGAAAGATTAAATTACGAATGAATCGTTATTATTCATCGTCGTTATGAATTTTTAATTTATATATTAATTTATTTTATTGATAATGAATTGAGAATGATTTTATTGATAATTTTCGTAATTTTAGGTAATTTATTAATTTAAGGAGATTTTTTGATGTTCTTCATTTATATTCCGAGAAAGTTGGAGATTATGAAAGATCGAGGATGAGGTCGAAGACGATGGATCGCCTCGTCTCGTATCCATAGTAAGCTCAACTCTTCGTTTTATTCTTTTTATCATAATATACGTATATATGTGTCCGCGTATGTGTGTACATTACAATACAGCACAGTCAGTACGTCGTAACGTTCTGCTGGGAATGGGATAGGAGCAGTACAGTGAATAGGTACTAGAAATTGCACTGCTATCTCGTGTATGTATATACGTAGAGGCACACTTGACGCTACCGTTGTAAGCTATACCCGCCCGGGTTTTACTGCATATTGAAGCCATAACCCCCGTTTATATGGGCCCTTTTAGTGCCGAGCCCTTAGGTGAGAAAATATCAAGAAAGAAAGAGAGAGAAAAGGATGTTCTCTGGTCGAGCAGTCTGCTTGCACGTTTTCTTGCAGTTCCCTTCAATAGTTTGCTCATTGTTGTTGCTGAACGACGCTACTTCCGTAGATTTCGTCAAAAGCATGAAGGAAATTGGGCTAAGTATTCCTTTTTCTGATTATTATCAGCACTGATCATGTCTAACGAAGTTATTGTGGGAGAGAGTTCGCGTATGACACTCTCGACGAGGTTTGTTTTGTTTTGGAGATCGTTGGAGAATAAATAGTTCCGAGCGAATTGGTGGAACGTGCTCGGAATAATTGCATTGTATGAATAAAATATATGTACTCACCGGGTTGAATGAGATTCATTGTTGACACTCGCGTGATGATCTCGCTCCGCTAGATCAGGCGACTTGGCACTCGGATATCCCGGAGAATTAATCAACCCACGAGGAAAGAAAAACGTAACATAAACACTTCACTGCTGCATAGAATCCTCCGGAAGAATCACATTTTGAATGGATTCTTAGTCGATTCGGAGTCTTCAGATAGTGCCTCCATCTCGTTTACAGTTTCGGAGAACACGGTGGTACGGAAACAAGGTTCTCGGACGATGGTATGGCACCGACTAACGTTTAGAATGTACGCGCAGCCTTTCGCGCTGGTCGCGCCATCGCTCGGCTACTTCGCTCGCCATCCTGAATTGCGCAGTCATTCCAACATGGCTGATCATCTCTTCTATCACTTTCTTTTTCTCTCTCTCTCTCTCCTTCTCTCGCTCTCTGTTCTCCCTGTCACTGCTCCTCCGAGACTTCAAGAGTCATCCCTCGTTCTCCAAACGAGAATTGTCCAGGGATTCAAACATAATTATTCTTTCTTTTTTCTTACTTCAATACTTGAAATTTGAAATAATTAACATGTCAGGTGGTGCATTATTCAGTAATAATGCCTCTCGTGGCTCTAGCAAATATCTCGTCGAATTTAAAGCCGGTAAAATGACGATGAAAGGGAAAATGGTTTATCCCGATACTCGCAAGGGACAGGTTTACGTCCATCAAACCGATGATTCTCTCATGCATTTTTGTTGGAAGGATCGCACCACCGGAACCGTCGAAGACGTGAGAATATATCCATTCCATTTCTTCTTTCTCTTTCAAATTTATTCACACATTTCAAAAGTCATTACGAACATAACCAAAAACTTTTCCAATCCTTTGTTTCCCTTTATCAATCAGCATTCTCTCACTTTCTGCCTCCTCGTTAAATTATCAATATTTTTATTGTTCATCAGGATTTAATCATCTTTCCCGACGACTGCGAATTCAAACACGTCCCGCAGTGCGAAACCGGCAGAGTTTATCTGCTGCGCTTCAAGTCCTCCAACCGCAGATTCTTTTTCTGGCTCCAGGTGAATAAAACCCAAAGTTCTTCTCCATTTTTGCTCGAATGAGAATAAATGTTGAAAAAAAAATCGAAAAAGCACGCAAATTCTCATTTTTAAAAAGTTTGGAATCACAATACTCCTGCCATTTTTTCAAAGGACCTGAAAACCGACAAGGACAAAGAACATTGTAGAAAAATAAACGAAGTACTGAACAATCCGCCGACGCCGGGTTCCCAACGCAGTGCCGGAGCCAATCACGAAGGCGATTTACAGAATTTGTTGAATAATATGTCCCAACAACAATTGATGCAATTATTCGGCGGAGTCGGCCAAATTGGAGGCTTAGGAAGTTTATTGGGCACTATGAACAGGCCTCATGGCAACAGAGCCACCACCACCACTGCTTCTACTCCGGTAACCACATCTGTAGCTCGACCTCCTGCTGCTCAGACTCCGGCTCCTACTACAGTCACCGAAGCTCCTAAGCAAACAGGTTTGCCCTCAAAAAATCGAATTATTTAACTTCAAACGGATCTGATCATCTTTTCTCTAATTAATTATTTTCCATGAACTTGCGAGAGCCCACAGTCACTTTTTTCGCGAGAAAATCTCTGCCGATACAGGCAGATACGTCCTTAGCGAATTTCTCCCGATTGGCAGCTCCAGAACTGTCGTTCGTCCCAAAAGATTCTGAATCCTCAAACTACAAACCCATTTTTTGACCTTTGAACTACAAATCGGGCCAAATATCGACCCCACGAGTTTCTTGTTTGTAAAATTGTTCTCGAAGCAGTAACATGACTTTCAAGTGATTGAATCTCATCGTTTTTTCATGCCAAAGAGAATGGTGGCGAGTGAATTCGATTTTATGGAGATTTAGTCGATAAAAATTGGATTGAATTACCCAAAAGTGATGAAAAATTAACTTGGGACGTAATTCGCAGCTCGCCCGGGGTAGATATCTACCCGGGTTTGTAATTCGAACAAAGATACAGATGGGACTGAAATTTTGCAACGTTTTCAGATGCAACAACGTATCCGGACCTACCAAGCTGGGAACCCGTTGCTCAGGTAAATATTCCATCGAATTTTTCATCTTTATCGATGTTTCCCTATTAACGATCAATGTACGCTTGAGCATAGCGATAGCTGATATTTTTGAATACGTTTTTCTGCAATTGGGGCAAGAAAATTGGGTGAAGTTACGTTATAAAGCATTGTCGTGTTTGTCGGTATTTCGACGTTCGTTTCGTGTCTGTACACTTTGTCGTGCATTGTCAGTTAACAAAATTGAGGCCTTTGGGGGTTAAAATTTTTATTTTTTTGTTTTCGTTGCGGCGAGGGAGTGGGAGGTTCACGGTATGGTTATCGCTAATCGATTTACTTCTGTATCAAGCGGTCCCTGATAAGATAAATTGACAGCTCCCAACTTTATGTTTTTTTTATTTGACACTTTGTCTCAAGTTTTCTTTCGATTGCGACGATTTTTTAACGCCGTTTTTGTTCCGTGGTTTGATGCGAATTCGTCGATTAAATCGAACGTTGATTCGCTCAGAAAAATTGGCTTTTAATCGCATTTTCGTACTCGAAATCGAAAAAATTGATTCCGCTCGTTTTATCACTCGTTTCCGCAATCGATTTATCGAAAACGACTTTAATCTCGATAGCCTCCGATCCGTTATCCGAAGGGAATCTTTGTATTTATTTTTGTTTCTCTTTGCGTGCAGACTTTTGATTGCCAAGTCGGTTTTCCCCGGAAGCGAGTCGAATCGAGTGGTCAACGTTGCCACACGCGTCGTGGAAATATCGTCTCGATGTCGGAATAACTTTTTGCCATGTTTTCGAAAATTTTCAACAAAAAAATCGCAATTCTCGGGTCGATTGACATTTTCTAATCGTAAATGATTTGTTTCTCGTTTCATGGAGTCAAAATTCAACGCGAATCATCGGCATAAGGCATGAATAAAAAATACAGAAACTTTGACCGAAAATCCGAGCTCCGGTGGCAACCGAAACGCTTCGCTGAGCCAGTGTGTGCGTTTAATTGAAAAAAACAAGAGGGAACAATGAATTCTTGAATCAGAGTCGTGACAAGGGATTCTTAGAAGAATTAAACGAAAAGTACGGATTGATAAAGGAAGATTAAGTCTAATCTCTGCTGTAATGATACAGAATAACATTTCTTAGAAAAATAAAAAGAGGCAGTAATTGAAAAAAGAACGAGTGAAAATTGGCGGAACGAAAAATTAGGGGAAAAGTGGTGGCGAATGTGGAAAGTTCGAAGGAGAGTCTCGGGCGATCGGGAGAGAAAAGAAACAGAAAGGTTTTCATTGAGGAACAATCGCGAACGAAACGAAAAGTGAAATTCGGGGAGGCAGTGTCGAGGATTTTTTAGAAGACGAAAAAAAAAAAAGTGGGAAAATGTTAGTGACTTTGCTGTTAGAAATAATGAAAGGGAATTTGCGATGGTTAAGCGATTGGCTCTCAATGTTGAGGAGCTGTGGTGCGGGTCGCGGGGCCGGTGGGGGGGGTGCGAGGTTTGTTTGTTGTTCTCGGTCGGCTACAGCAGAGCTTATTGTCCGGCAGAGGGGAGTAGCAAGCGAGCTGACCAATTCCTTCCCGGGGGCGATAACGGCTACGGAAAGTCTGGAGAGGACAATGAGCGAGCACTTGCCACCCGGGGACAACCTGTCTACCACGCTAACGTCCCCCCAGTTCTCCCAGGCGCTATCAATCTTCTGGTCTGCTTTGCAGTCGGGCCAGGCGAGTGCAATCGTCCGTCAATTTGGTCTTGGACCGGAAGCCGTCAACGCAGCAGACCGAGGAAATCTCGAGGCGTTCGTCAGCGCGGTAGAGACCGAGGTGAAGGCTGGACAACAACAATCCTCGAGCACAGCAACGCAACAACAACAACAACCGAAAGAAACCACTAGCGAGGAGGACAAAACCAAAAAATCATCACCACCTTCGGGAGCTCCTTCGAGCGGTGCCAATCCCGCCAAGAAGGACGACGACGACGAGGGAATGGCACTCGATTAAACAAAACTCATTTTTTTCCCAGCCTCGAATAAAATCCTTAAAAAAAAGAAAACCAAAAAATTACTATTCCTTCGTCTTTTTTATTCACACTCCGCAAAATTCGTTTCTCGTTCTCGTATTTTTCAAGCGACGAGAAACTAAAAACCTTCAAAACAAAAACTGTTTTTTTTTCTCCCAGTAACATTCTTCACTGAATTCACTCGTCGTTGTTGTATTTTCTAGAAAAATGAAAAAAGAATCTTTTTCGAACAAAAAAAACAATCGTTATTTTTGTCTCTGTATTCAGAAAAATTCCTTTTTTCTTCGTTTATTTCCGAACGAGTAACTGAGGGTTTTGAATAAAACTGTTGTGCTTTTTTCGTATTTGTGAATATCGCCAAATTCTCGTCCATCGTTCTCATGTATTTCTCGGCGAAGCAGAATAATCCTTTTTTCTTATCCAAGTTACGAGAAACATCGGTTTTTGTTCGTGTATTTGTTGAAAAAGTTAAAAAAAACCTCAAGCGAAATCATTTTTTGTTTATTCATTTATCCCGTAAGAGAAAATGATCATTTTGTCCATGAAATTGTCAAATTAAAAACGTGAAGTAAACGCGACTTTGCGTCAGTTTTGGATTTCTTCACTGTTTGTCAAAGCTTGCCGGTTTTTAATTGCACTTTTTATACCTTTTGGCTCTGTTTATTGAAATTTAGTACTCATGCTGAAGATGCTCTGAATAAAAAGAAATTTTGAAAAGTTGGTCAGTCTTGTGTATTCATTTGGGCGCCAAAATCTCATTTTTTTTCTAAGCAGTAGTTTTATCCCTTTGAGTGCGCACCTCTTATAAGTGCATATGGGGTCAATCTGACCCAACGCGTTTTTCAAATGGCTGTATTGCGGTGAATAGACATTTTTCGTTTTTTTAGAGACTTTTTGTAGAAAATTATGGCCCTAAATTGATTTTTTGATGAAAACCAAAATAAAATGCCAAAACATTCGTTGCCATAGAATGCGATCGGTGAAAGCAAAAATTTTGGGGTCAAAACGACCCAGTGTGTACTCGCAGAATTGAAAAAAAACGTATTTTTGTGCATCAACTTCATTCAGCATTAAGTTTTTGGCTGAAATGAATTTTTATTCTATTTTTCGGGGAAAAATGTTTGAGATCATTGGCGTTGACCATAATAGGAATTCTGGTCGTAATTTCCATTGCCCGAGGATCAAAAGTTTCAGAAAAAAAGAGAGCGCTATTACGGTCGTGATTATCGTTTAGATGCTCGTGGCAAATAGGAAGATTTTGTTCTGATGACGGAAAGAAAAAAGATGGAGGGAGCGTCTATAGCGGCAGGTGAACTTGGTACTGCATTGTGCACGAATGACCTTGAACTAGACGCATCGCTAGGTAAAATACTGAAGAGTGCACTATATACACGTAGGCACGTACTGGGAACAATTGGGAAACAAAACTGTATGTAGCGTGGAGGAATTTTCCAGTTGTCAATCTGTTTCGAAGTGGAAATCAATTTCAAAGCGGCAAGAACAGACTGAATAAGATTTGACCTTGAGTTTCGCGACCGTTCGTGGAATGTAGGATTATCAGTAAAAAAGAGGAGACAATCCGGGTGATATAATCGTGTACACGCATGCTTGAGAAAAACGTGTGAACGGCGGGAATGCCGGGCGTCCAATCACGCATCTTTGTTTACGACGCACAAACGCTCGATTGGTTGAGCCGGATAATCGATATAAGTATGACATATTGCCGCCAACTGATGTCCTAGCTCCGATATGTAGCGGACAAAGGCAACGATATCTTTAAAAAAACAGTAAGGAGAGGTGAGCGGAATAAATAAAACATCGGAAGTGACGGCTGTGCGCCAATTTTTTCATATATTTCTCGGAGAATCCAACATTTTTAAGGTTAACAATGTTTGGATGCGTGAAGCGGATCCAAATGTGTTTACATGCTCAATTCGCGGGAAGTTTTTATTGGTTGCTCGATCACGATATGGTTTCAGGTGCGACTCGAGAATTATAGGCCTTCCGCGATGTGTTGTCGTTCGATAAACCCTTTCGCGTCACAGAGGCCGTTTTTAAACTCAATTTCTACTTCCGTAATTAGAGGAAATCGTTGTTCGTTTTTCTATTTTTTAGTATCGAGCGGTCAGGAGGAAAAAAAATTGTGCAAGTAAAAGATTTTAGGCATAATTTCATTGATAAAATCTTTTGGTTGCCCTTGCGGAGGATACGGGCTTGTTGCATATTTGCGCAAGCGCGTGTGCAGCCGTGAATCGCACAAGTAGCGAAATGGGGGGAGAACGATAGAGCGAGGGAGAGAGAGAGAGAGAGATAGAATTGCCTCGCGAGTGGTGACCGATGAATACTTGGCGAATTCCGCTTTGAAAAAAATTCTTCACCGCGTTGGTTATTTGCGGGAGGCTTTCACATCGAGTTTTCATAATAAAAGGGCTCTCCGATCGGTTATTTTGACGTATTTAAAGTTTGTTGTGTTATGACGCTGATGAAAATACCGGTGTGTGGTGAAATAAAGCGCGGGTAATCGTCATTTTATGTTCCATTGTTGTGACAGCGATGCCCCGGGTACGCGAGTCCCGATAGAGAAAAAGAGCGAAAAGGATGGAGCAGCCGCGTGTGTATGTGTCTATATGTGCGCGCGCGTGCCTCCCTGTGTGTGTACGTGTTTAAGAAGCGCGTTTTATATTTTCATCTCTCGGATCGTGTATCGGAGTTTGTATGTTGAGACGAACCATATAAAAAAAATGGCATCCTTGATACCCAACGATTGTTTTTTCGCCAGCCAGAGATCGCCCGAGCCTCAAATTTTTGTTTATGTTTTTGTTGTTTTTTTTAATTCAAATTCGATCAAAAATTTCAACAAATTCTTCTTTCCTTCCAACGTCACGTCCGCTTAATATTTTAACCACGCGCGATCATTTTTCAATATTGATTACATACACGTCGCGTTTTTTAAAGCGAATTATCGCGTCTATCCAGCTGAAATAAATGAACCGTTATCACTTGCTCGCTTTTATACATTTCTGTACCCCAAGCACTAAATAAAAACTGTATATGCATACGCGTAACCCCAAAGTTATCCAAGTACGCACTTTTCGGATCCACGAGCCACGTTTTTTCGTCGTTTTCCTTTTTGTGTACGTGCGGGATTGGCTCGAAAAATGAAAATCATTTTGGCGTAAATATTTCGTCATGATTAACATCGACGATAGAAAATCACGAATATTACGCAATAAAGTGAAATTTTTTTTATCGATCCTACGGATTTTGGGCCGGTTGATTATGTTCGATGTTTATTTATCGAACACCTCGAACGTGTTTGCATATTTTTTCGGAATTTTTCAAACAATCGATCGAATATTTTTACTAACGTGTTTTTTTGGCATGAAAAACATAAGAAATGGGCAAGTGACATGAATTATTTAGCGATTTAGTTGGAACATTTCGAAACATCGTATATGCAGAATGTCGAATGTTTTTTCGCCAAATATTTTTACGATGCATATTCTAGCTGTGTTCGTACGTGTATGTATTAGATATTTGTGTGTTTTCCATTACGTACACATTTTGCGCGGACCGGTTCGCGAATGGTGAGCAGCGAGCGCATACATACAACGTGAGTCGCTGCTTGTCGTACACAAAACGAGTTTTCGCTACCGGCATTTTATTATTATTTATTATTCCGTGTACTCTGATTCGATCTCCTTGCGATTTTCTATCCGCGGGGATTCATTATTTTTGTCCATTGATTTGAAAATCCAACTAATAAGATTTATTCACCTCGTCACGAAAAAGGCTTCAAAATTTTTTACCCGCTTGCTCTTATGCGGATATTTATATACAGGGTGTTCGAAAAGTCGCGCTCCAAATTTTTTGAACGAATTAGTTACGAAATTCCGGAACGACAAGTCAGTGAGCGATTTTCTCTGCGATCCTTCTTCGGTCACGCCGCTTCTTCCCCACTTCACGCTCCGCTCACTTCCCACTTCCCCCACTCCTCTTCTGTGCTCCCAATCTTTCGACACGTTCGCGCTATTTTAATAAAATACTCCGCGTCAACGGTGCATCAAAGGTGATAAGGGTTTTCTCGCGATTTCGAAATCTGCTCGTGCCGAAACACGCGTCTCTTTTGAAACACTTTGTATACGCGCAATGGGTCTCGTCCGTTCGTTCGCGTAGCACGAGGGCACGCAGCAGTGCCATGGATACAAAACTGTAGCCGGATGCGCGCATAGTGACTAACCGTTAACGTCACAAATACACATTAAGTTTCTAGCATTAAACACAACCGATAGCTGGTACAAATTTTGCATGTCGAATGCTGTCTGTCCTTTTTTTTGTTTTCGTAGGAATAAACGATGAAGGTACGTGCAAAACGAAATTTTCACGGTCACGTCAAGGACACGCGGTCTATTTATGCGAATTTAAAGGCGAATCCTGGTTTACAAATAAAAAAATTGACATCCGGCATTTGAAAATGGATGAACG
This sequence comes from Campopleginae sp. 14b, assembly GCA_030522525.1. Classification (NCBI taxonomy): domain Eukaryota; kingdom Metazoa; phylum Arthropoda; class Insecta; order Hymenoptera; family Ichneumonidae; species Campopleginae sp. 14b. Next base: position 47,742 of record JAPYYS010000346.1, read on the forward strand.
ATTGTTTGTTTGTTATTACGGAAAAAAACTGACGACTTTTTGAAAATTAACGACATAAAATACGGAAATTATACCATCGAAGTTGTTATCGTAAGAATCTGATGACTTTGCGGTGTTTCTGTAAATAATTGGACATTACTCAGCACGTATAATTTTTCGCAAAATATGAGTTCACTTCACAATTGATTGGCGTGGATCGTGTGTTCGTTAGGACGCCCGCGAGAGTCGCACGTGGTTTGAAGAACGGCTGATGAGTGAACGTCGTGCGTCCATAATTGTTTCCCCGGTTCGCCGGGTTCGCGAACTATGCACACGTCACTGCGACGGTCAGGCGCGAAATATCGAGGCGAAAAAGACGGAGAAAGAAGAAAGCAAGAAAAAGGAAAGAAAAACGAAAACAATATGGCTGCCATTGGGAGGCAAAATCTTGCCGGAGCTTTTGTGTGCACTCCTCGAACAATTCGCTAATATATATTTATGTCTATGTATGTAGGTATATACATAAATATATACGCGAACGTCTTCACAACAGTCGAAACTGTGTGCCTTGCGCTCACTGCTCAGTTCAGTCGTCTCGTGACCGCCGTAGCGGCAGGTTGTTCGCGCGCGTTCTCACTCTCTACGTCCATCGAGCTATAATGATTTATCCTTCCCGGCGAATCATTAAATTCGCGGCCCTCAATTCTTTTCCCAAAAGAAAAAAGTCGTCGAACAATGGAACATAATTGAAACAAATTTTTACAAATTCTTTGTGCAATAAATTTACAATTTTAAAAAATAACGCTCTTTATTTACTTCTTGTGCGTTTCAGTCTGTTTTTTTCGTGATTTTTCGTTCTTTTGCGTGGGAAATGTAGTGAATGTGAGCAGTGTCCAGTTCTGTGAGTGCTACAACGTTTCGTTAAACTATATAGATATATAGAAATAAAAAATAAAAAAAACGGTCGTGAATATTACGCGGAATTTTATTTCGCGAAGTGTAACTTCCCGGGGAGCAATCCTCGAAACAATTTGCGCGTTAATGAGACAAACGTCGTTCTTTCTTCAGTGACAAATCACAATACATCGGGTAAGTTCTGCCGCATCCCTCACTTTTAATTGCCTTCGTTTTAATTCGCACATTTTTTTATTTCTTTTTATTTTTTAATCTTGAGTTTGGACGCGCTGTGCGCGATTACTTTGTCGCACACGTCAACGCCATCTTTCGTTCGTACCTCGCGGAATGTCATTCTTTTTCGAACACCAAAATCATCGACGATTGAATTTTTTATCGGTTCCAAAAAACCCAGTTATTGCACGAGATTTCCTCTTTGAAAATCGGGGAATTGGGATTCAGAATTTGGAAATCTAGAAAAATTATAAAATCCTGCGCAATTTTGATTTTTTTAAATGACAATGGAAATACATGGAAAAATAAAGTAAATTTAAAAAAATCAAAAGGTCTTTGTCATATTCCCGACTCGGCACGTCAATTTTTGGTTTCCATGGATATTCAACGTTTTTTCAAAGGCCTGGTGTTTTTTGTGTTGTTTCTTCGCGATGTTTTTCGCGAAATGCCACGATCCAGTTATATACCTCATTCCTGGATATTCATTGGACCGTTATCGTGCAACAAGTTGAGTGAAAGAGAAGGAGAGAGTGGGATAGAAAGCGCGAGAAGGACTGAAAGAGGTACCGAAAAGCAGAAAGTGCGAGAGAGAGAGAGGGAAAAGCGTGGCTGCAAGAAGCTCGTGCAGCAGCCACACGCTTTCTCGCGGATTTAGACTCCTCCTTTTCTTTTCCACGTCTTCTGCCTTCTCGCTCTCTTTCTCTCGTCCTCCCTTTTCCCGTCCTTTCTCCCTCTCTCCTCTGTGTTCTTCCTCCTTTTTTTATTATTTTTTGTTTCTTTAACCTTTTTTTTTCTTTTTTCTTCTCTCCCGCTCCTTCGTTCGTTCAGCTCTCTTGAACACCGAGTCCCAAGGTCCCGGTTCGAGGTTGGCTCGCTTCGCTCGCACCATGTCGTGTGTACCACACCATTATACAAATACGAACAGTATACCATCTTATTTTCGTACACACATATTCCTTTTTTCGTAATTATTCCAATTGGTCCTTGAATCCTGAATAGTCGAAAAAAAAATTGCGTTTTTCGTCGTGGAAATTGATAAAAACTGTTTCCCTGTATAACTCTCGATAATCAACTTTTGAGCCATCAATTCGCAAACAAGAGCAATGCGACGTTTCCATTGTCCATAGAAATGAAGTAAAAATGAGTATTTTTCTAAAATGTCACCGGAAGTGTGAAGTAACACGAATCATTGTTGTGGACGAATTTATAAATCAAAATAAACGCGGATGAATTTAATTATTGATTGAAAATTGATTGAGTCGTGAAGAGATTTTGATCCACCGAAAGTGAAGCAACAAATTTTTTTTTTTTTTTGTTCAGTATTGTGTCTCCAATTAATTTTGGGTTTCGATTGAGATTTTTGAAAAACTTAAAGTTTTTTTCGTGTCTCCTTTCCGTTTCGGAATTGTATCATCTCGAAAACGTATTCTCCCTCTGTTTGGAGGCGAAAAATGGACTGACGGTAAAAACATATCGCAGAGCGTTTCTCGAGTTTCATTTCGTTGATTTTTTCGTCTTTTTTATTTGGCGAGCCTCCATTGGCGCAGGCACGACCTGACTTTTTCACTCAACACTCACAACATCGATTCAAGAAACCTCAGGCTTTTGTTCGATCCCCTCTTTATCGACCTCGCGCTTATCCACGTAGTTCCCTATCGCGAAAAAGAAAAAATACAACAAATATTCGCCAATGCTAATATTGGATTTATGGAGAGATTCGCTTGAGCTATCGGCCATCGGTCTTTCGACACGATATTTTTCATTTTTTACTTTCAATATTTCACTCTGTTTATGTTGACTTTTTGATACGACAGGCTCGTTGCATTCATCATTATTTTTTTTCTTTTAAATCTCCGCGAAAGAAAAACGTTGCTCGTTTTTTTCCCAGCTCGTCGGTCATTTCGGAGTTTTATTCGTAAAAAACGATTCGCTTTAAATTTCCTCCGGGCAGTTTTTCGTGTTGAGGTTACGAAAAAAATGGATTCTGATTAAAAAAATCCATCGGGATTTTTGGAAGGGAAGTTTCTATCGTAGTTCTGTGCCCGAAATTTGTATGTAACTTGCATTTCAAAAATATGAAACGAGAAGCGGAAAAAAACGATGTTTTTTTTGTGTTTTTAAATTTTGTATAATTCTGCACATATTTTTCAATCTCGTTGTTAAATCGTCAAGAACGTATTCGTTCTTCTCGTGAAAGAGCACAAGGAAGAGAGGGCGGGGAGGAGGGGGAGGGGGAAGAATTGAATGTGCGTGCGGTAGAGCTTTGTCCCCCGTATTTATGTACGGAGGTTCTTGGCTTCGAGTCACCGCAATGTTTTCTCCCATCGTTTCGCGTACAGTCTCATCAAGAAGTCATCGAATCAGCAAAAAATCAAAAACTCGTTAACCCCAAATGCTCAGCCAACGTTTTTCTCTCACGTTTTTATTCTTTCATGAAACAAAAACTGCACAAAGCGACTGCGAGAATTTCACTCTCAAATGATAGACGATAAATATCCAAAAATCACCGCCAATCATTTTCAGGCTCAAGAAAAAAAAATTGAAGAATTTCCTTCGTCATTCAACGATGCAAATTGCAAAAAGTTCCCGACTTTTTTGGCATTTAATTTTCGTTTTCATCGAAAAATAAATTTGGTGCCATAAAATTTGGATGATTCACTACAGAAAAAGTGCATATTTGCCGGAACACGACGGCTTGCAAAACGCCTTGGGTCAAATTGACCCAATGTGGACTTATAGATGCATAGGAGATGTGCACTCGAAGGGTCAGAGGTCAATAATCGTCTGCTTTGGAATATTTCATAAATTTTTATTTACGAAACAAATGTAACATCGCTAAACATGATTTTTCAATTTTTTTCCTCCATTTCCCAAACTTTTCGGCTTATCACGAAAACTAGAGAATCGTAGGAGTAGCCACTCATGATTGCGGCATGGATATTCCGCTCGCGGAGTTCTACAGGCTCAAAAAATCGAGAAAATGGATAAACGTGAAATTAAACCTGAAAATAAAAATATCTAAATTCACTCGAATCTTGAGAACAAGATAGAAAATGCGAAATCAATGATAACTGGAATCTCAGGCGACTGGCTTGATTGTTATAAATCTGGAGAGAATAAAAACGATTATAAAAGTGCCAGCAACGAAGCAAGTGACGAAAGTGTACCAAGTCTCCTCGTCAAAGACGTCAGTAAAGGCGGGAACCTGGTTGTAAAGCGTCTCGATCAGCTGCATATTGTAATCTTTGTTACGTCCTTTGCCCGCCATTTTTTGGCTTTTTTTCGTCAGATATAAATGAGATTATTTGGAAAATTTCGGTTCTGCGGTTTTTTTTTACTTTTTTTTTTCGTTAATTATTAATTATAGAGCTAATTGGCTCCTTTTCGTGAATTGACAATGTAGGTAGTTGGTTCCTCTAGACTCTTCCTCCTATTTGATCCTCCAAAAGCTTCGAAACTGGATGAATGCTTGCAATGCTTTTATCTCGATCTTAAAGCATCTATAAAAATGTCCTATGCCTCGAAAGTTATTAATCGTGTTTGAATAAAAAGTTTCGTACTTCTAATTTCGTCCCTTTTTTTTATTCGCTCGGTTTTATTTTATTTTTGTTTTCAAATGTTCTTACGTGAGCTTCGCTTCACGTTACTCTTCCTCACACTTTTTCACTCATCATCTGGACTAACGACGACTTCGAGATATCCGGATCTTTATGTTCTTCCTCAGCTTCTTCTTCGCCTTTCCTTTTTCCTCGACCACCTCCTTCGGCACCAACGCACTCACGTGCTTGTTGTACAATTTTAACACGTCTAGTGCGTCCAAATTACCCAGCTTGAATATTATCTTCTCACCGGATACTGTGAAGCACAGAAAACACGAAAACGTATTAAAATATTGTTACAACTCGAAAATACGAAATTAACAACGAAATTTTTTTTTCTATTCATTATTTGTTCAAATTTCAAAATCATGACCATATTTTCGTGGACATCTGGTGTTTTGATCTTCAAAAAACATTTTCGTTGCATTCCGGCGGTGCAAACTTCGAAATTTTCAATTTTTCTTAATTTTTTCAACAATAATAGCGGAATGACGAGAATTTATAATAAAAAAAATCAGTTTCATGCCATTTATTTCGTCCGTGAGACAATGATGTGAATTATTATTGACAAACTCACCGAGGTCGCAGGTCACAGTAGGCTCGGAACGATCGCAAACGATATCCGCCTTCAGTTGGCAAAACAGATTTGTTCGCATAAGTTTCGGTGCAGAAATGTAGGACAAGAAATTTCTGTAACGAAAAAGAAGAAATATTTGATTTTTCCTTTTTTTTTTAATGCCTGACGAAAGTTTTTGCATTGAGTTTGTTTGAATCTTTGTTGCAGATTGAAAAATGGCTCAAGTCGATCAACAACCCATTCCCATCCCGGATTTGAGTACAATCCGTATAACTGCCGCGGTTTCTATGCTCGGCAAGGCGTACGGATGTGGACAATGCAGTGGTAAATTGAATTTTCCGATTAACATCAATTTTTCTACCGATAAAATTTCAGGATTTTTTTTTTAATGTTTAACGTTCGCTCCACTTTTTCGTCCTCCATTTTTTCGTTTACAGCGAATGTGCACTGTTTTCGTCTCATTGGATGATATAAAATTACGAAAACCCAACACGACGAACGAATTTATTTTATTTTTTTGTCATGGAATGTATTTTTTCAAATTTTACGAAGATTCGTTGAGATTCTTTGGAAATGACGCTCAGCCTATGAGAAACTGTTCGAACAATCCAAGTTTCTTATCGGAAGTGAATTAGGGGTGTAAACACGTATAAAATGAACACACCCTCAGCAGAACTGTCACTCTTCTCGAAAGATCGCTCAATTATTGGAAAACGTGGAACTTAAAAGAAATATTACGCACCGATAATCGGAGAATGATTCAACTTGTATTTTCGCTTTAAATGTTAAAAATTTCACGTCCTCTCGCCACGTTTCGATCGTTCGGAACCAATTTTTCTAAAAATAACAGCGAACTCGCTCCGGTCGGCCAGTCTACGGAGACGCTATTTCGTGAACGCGCATGCGCCGATTCTATTGACTTTATTCGATACCGACTACTTTCTCACACACGTACGAAGTCGCAAAAAATGAAGGAGAGCAAAAACGTGCGTAAACAATGTCGAAACCTTGAAAACAAATTCGACATTTATTGCATTTTCGAAATTTGCGTAGACCGATGAGGTAAAAAACTTTTTACCGATTGCTTCTTGTTTTACTTTTGTTCCCGAAAACTTGTCAAGTTGGTACACTCGCGAAACATTCTCCCATATAAAAAATCAACTTTTTCACTGTCTTTTCGAATGAGAAACTTCGATGTCATGTTCGCGAATAGATTCTTCTGGGTTCAAAATTTTCGTCGGTCTTTTCGCGGACAATCAGTTTTCCGCGAATAAAAAGTAGGAGAATTTTTTGAGATTCTGGTATATACCCAACTAACCTTGCATGTTTCACTCGATCCCCGAAAGGATCAAACTTAACAGCGATTTTTGAGACCGGTTTGAAATTCACAGATCTCAATTGTTTCGCAATCGCGCTTATGATACCGCTAGAACGCGAAAAAACTCCTTGTGGTGAAATAGACATCGCGAAAATGTGTGGAGAGGCTCACGCGATCGCGGGCCGGGAACACACGATGCGCGAGAGCGTGAACCACTTCGCAAGACTCTCCAATTCTGCCAACTGCACTCGATCGCAGCGCCCCATGAAAACGACCCGCGAAATTATGAACTCGTAACTCGGAGTTATCAATACTTGGGAGACGATTCAATGATTTTGACCCTCACTTGACACACTCCTGGAACCCCAGACAACAATAACAAATAACAAACTGTTATAAAATATAAACCATCGATTATTTTTATTTGCCAATTTTTTTCCAACGTATTAAAAACTTACTCCGAACAATTGAACTGGTTATAAAACTTAAAATTGAGTTTAAATATATTTAACAAGTCGTCGGAGTTAATCCTCAGCCCAATTCGGTGAAGTCACGTACGCCTGGGCTATTTTATTACCCCAGAGTAGCTTTTCGGAATCCGCAGCGATCCTTGTCGCACTCACAGTGGCGAGACACGGGGCACAGCGAGCGGAGCATCGTTCGAAATTATTTTCGTTCGACTAGAGATCATTCTAGAGATTTGATGTATTTTGATTGGTCTGATACTTTTTTCTATGGGTTTCTGGAAATGTTCGAAAAGAAGAATATGCAAAGCTATTGAGCATTTAGGATTGTGGCTAATTGCATTTTAATGACGAAGAGTTTTCAGGTATGTCGTCGATTCGGAGGCTAAATGATATGTTATAAAATGTAATGGGAAATAGAAAAGCGTTGGGCCCGGAGGATTGTGGGTACTTGATTGAAAGGCACGCGCGGCGTTTCATTGGTGTAGTATTGTCCAATGGTGGGCGTCCCCGCGTCGGCCATTGTTGCAGAAGGCCAGTCTAGCTCGGGCAGAGTGTGTGTTGTAGGGAAGTGGTGTTGTGCGGACAGTGGGTTTTTTGTGTTAAATTTTGTTACTTATTTGTTTAGTGATACGGGAAAAAAAAGAATTATTTGTTTTTGTTCAAAAAAGCGTATAAATTTTTGCAAATCTTCGGCTGCTAAAAATGTATCCCGTAGGTCAGCGTGAGTATTCGTAGTTAAATAATGTTTGGTGCCTGGCGGGATTGGGTGAATTGTGGAGAAGAAGAAAAAAAAAACAAAAAAGGAAAAACGGGGAAAAGGAAGAGGAAAAAAAAGGAAGAAAGATGAATCTTACAGAATTCGTGCTGTCGTGTCCATGGGCATTCGAATCCGATGAAATACTTGGGCATATACACGAGGGAGGCGATCAGACGTTTGTCTAGCCGAGTCTAGAGAACTCCGTACGCTCCGTACACACGCCACTCGCTTGTCTGAGCGCGTATATCTGTGTGCGCGCCCGCGCCCGCGTGTGTGTGTGTTTTTCTCGTTCTTTTTCCGTTCCACTCGCATATACGGCCCTTTGTTCGTTAACGCTGTCGCAATCACTGTTTCATCGTAGTTTTTTTGACGTTAAATACATCGAGGCTGAGAAAAAAGTAGGAAAATTTATGGTCAAAACAAATTTTTGGAGTCGGGTGCCTAATTACTTTCTCGCTTCACGAAAAACATTGTCCATTTGACCCCGTATGAACCCTCGTTAGTTCAACAGGCAGATTATATTTTCTCGACTACCCGTCACTTTTCCTATTTTACCCACGCTCTACTCAACCTTCTTCCCTCAAGCCTATCTTTCGATATTTTTCTTCTCTCGACATGCCTCGTGTTCACTCTTTTCTTTTTCATATTCAACGTCGAGCCAACGCGAACGTTACCTCGATCTTTCGCTTCGATAACGTTCGATAACCACGCTCCTATTCCTAACGCTCTATACACCTCGCGCACCTTTTTTTCTTTCTTTTTCGACCTCAATTCGCCATTTAGACACCAATTTACTTCTGTTTTACCAACCATCCACGTTGATCTTTCTAACCTAAACGCTCTTCCGCATCTCTATACATAGTTTTTCCACGAATTTTAACACTCTTTGTCGTCATTCCTTCGACGAATTGCTCGTCATCAAATTAGCCCATGTGTTGTCACTAAAATGACGTTAAAGTAATCCCTCCGAGATACGACGGTCACGGGTGTTTTATATTTTCCATTTTCATATTTATCATCATACGCCTTTGGAAATTTATTAAATATTACGAAACTCCGTTTTCTTTTCGATTTTTGTTAATATTAACTTTTTATCAAAAACTTTTTTTTCGTCGTCGAGCAAGTTTGCGGAATAGAAATCAACACTCTTTGTGCGTTTTCTGACATTCATTTTCACAACTTCTTTCGATCTATATGGAAAGTCGATTTTTTAGGTTAGAAATTGCGGGATTAGAAAGATCTCCATGGTTGTTTAATGAAATCTAATTGAAAAATCATTCCTTATCCTTTTTTTCGCAAAAATATGATAGAAAAATTTATAAAATAGAAATTTTACTCCATTTGTCAATTAAATTCGTTATTGATGGACTCAAATTCTTGGCTGTTGATTTGTATGGCTTAACTGAGGCACTCGTACACACAGGGGAACTTGGTCAAAAAGTGGATGGAAATAACAAGCTGGACAAGTGATAATTGAGGCAATAGCGGGAAAAACAACTGGCGATTATTGCGTCAGGATTGTGTTTTTTTTCTTCTTGCTCAATCCCGAAGGAATTTTATCTTTGCGGCGACTTGTTGGAATTGTATTTCTGTTTGGAATCTCTGGTTCGTTTCTCGACCGGAGAAAATGCACCAACAACAATGAAATAATACAACAATTAAAAACACACACAGTTTGAATTTGTTTCTCGAGCAAAAATATTGTTTTTTTTCTCCTCAATTTTCTCCAATAGCTAAGTACGCAGTTACGCTGAACTTCTGAACACAAGTGTATACAAAGAACGGAGAATGGAGGAAATCACTGGTAACCATCTAAAGAATATCTGTAACATTGATTTCTAGACTTTGAGTTTATATATAATGCATTTCTATTATTCTTTTTATTTATCTATTCAAATTCGGATTTTCAATCATATTCATTGCATTTTTTTTTTTCTTCACTTTGGGTCTTTCAGCCCCTCCACCTGGGCCCACGACCAGCACGGCCGTCGGTGCCGCCGGCGCTACCGGAAGCAGCGTTGTTGCTTCCAGCTCGCTGGGCCTTGTCCCCGCACAACAGACACACACCCCGCCGCAACCACCCGAACTGCCAAGTAAGTTTTTCACTATTTTCACTCTCCGATTGCAAGCCGGGTCGTTTTGACCCCAACGATTTTTTGTCACCGATTATTTGGCATTCAGAGGCAACACATTTTTTGATACAAAATATTACGTAAAATTTATTACACAAAATGCATAGTTATTAGAATAAAACCGTCTAAAAACCGTCTTGGGTCAAATTGACCCTATTATTTGTTGACCCGAGGCTCAATTGTTGTGCCAAGTCTCAGTTGCTTTATCGTTTGCAATTTTGGAGTTTCCTACTTGCTGCTCCATCTATTGATTTGTTTGTATTTAATATCTCAACGAGCTGTGTTTGTCTGTTCAGTGTTCTCATGTCCACGGAGGCCAAACATAGGACGGGAGGGTCGACCTATAGGTCTCAGAGCCAATCACTTCCAAATTTCAATGCCAAGAGGCTACGTTCATCATTACGATATAAATATACAACCTGACAAATGTCCACGGAAAGTTAATCGGGAGATTATCGAAACGATGGTACACGCCTACAGCAAGATATTCGGCACTCTCAAACCCGTTTTCGATGGAAGAAACAACCTGTACACGAGGGATCCTTTGCCCATTGGCAATGACAAATTAGAATTAGAGGTAATGAGCTTTTTATTTTTATTCCAATTATTTTTATTTACGCCTGATCGACAATATTCGAGGAAATATCGCTTTTCCAAGTCTTGCTGACAATTTCAATTTTTTACGACTATTCTATGGATTATGAGAGTTCAAATCGCTTTAAAAATCATCGCCATGGAAAGGTTTGCGTTTCGCCAGTTAAATTCTTCAAATCTATTGTTTCCTTTGTTTTGTTTATCTCATTAGGTAATACTGCCCGGTGAGGGTAAAGACAGAGTCTTTCGCGTAGCTATCAAGTGGATTGCCCAAGTTTCTCTGTTCGCTCTCGAAGAAGCTCTCGAGGGAAGAACGCGACAGATCCCTTACGATGCTATTCTCGCTCTCGACGTCGTTATGAGGCATTTGCCATCTATGACGTACACACCCGTTGGCAGATCTTTCTTCAGTACACCCGACGGTTATTATCACCCTCTCGGAGGTGGTCGCGAAGTCTGGTTCGGTTTCCATCAGTCTGTCAGGCCGTCACAATGGAAAATGATGCTCAACATCGACGGTAAACTCATTATTTCTCTCAATCCCAGTCTATTTTTCATTTTTTTTGCATTTTTACTTCAAACTGGAAATTCCGTGCATGAGAAAACTTGACTATTCGCTCCATATCCATGAAATTCTTTTTTCTCCAATCCAAAAAATTCAATCGACACGAAAACTCGCCGTCATTTTTAAAATTCAATAAATAATCAATAGGAAAATTCGTTCTCGTTGAATCTCAATGTTCCAAGTCGGTGACATTCTAATAAATATTTCGGTTTCCCTTTACAACAGTGTCAGCAACTGCCTTTTACAAAGCCCAACCTGTAATCGAGTTCATGTGCGAAGTTCTCGACCTTCGAGACGTGAACGACCAAAAGAAACCGTTGACCGATTCGCAGAGAGTGAAATTTACCAAAGAGATCAAAGGCCTTAAGATCGAGATCACTCACTGCGGTACTATGCGACGAAAGTACAGGGTTTGCAATGTCACACGAAAACCCGCTCAAATGCAATCGTGAGTTGTTTTTTTTCTCGTTATTCATCATTTGTTTTACGATTTTTTTCTCTTCCCCACGAATCGAGCCTGGAAGCGCATTCATTTTCTTGTTTTTCTTTTTTCTTTCTCTCTCTCTTCACAGCTTTCCATTGCAACTGGAGAACGGCCAAACGGTTGAGTGCACCGTTGCTAAATACTTTTTAGATAAATACAAAATGAAGCTGCGTTATTCTCATCTACCGTGCCTTCAAGTAGGACAAGAGCACAAACACACTTATTTGCCTCTCGAGGTAAGTCCTGGATCCGCGCAACAGCGCCGGCGAATGCAAAACCGAAAAACTTAAGTTTCCACGAAATTCCGATGATTTTCTCCAGCATTTTTACTAAAGAATTGCTTTTTCTCGTTTCTCAGGTGTGTAATATCGTAGCTGGTCAACGATGTATTAAAAAATTGACGGATATGCAAACGTCGACCATGATTAAAGCCACCGCCCGTTCGGCACCCGATCGGGAACGTGAGATTAACAATCTCGTCAGAAGAGCCGATTTCAACAACGATTCTTACGTCCAGGAATTCGGACTCACCATCTCGAACAGCATGATGGAAGTTCGAGGTCGAATACTCGCGCCTCCGAAACTTCAGTACGGTGGACGTGTCAGTTCGCTTAGTGGACAGGTAATTAAAAAATAATAACTGAAAGTCGTGACCTTGAAATGCAACGAAAAATATTAATCTTTGAATAAAGATTCGTTCAATTTTCAAAATCATTGACATTTTCTGAACTGATATAATTTTTGGCTTGCGAAAATTGAGAAAAAAAAGAACTTCATTGATTTTTCTAAAAATTTCGATTTTTTCGGCATTGGAAAAAATGTTGTAACGTGAAAATCTTTCCTTTTGCTTCCACGAAGACGAAACAACAAGCTCTACCGAATCAGGGAGTTTGGGATATGCGTGGCAAACAGTTTTACACTGGAGTAGAGATCAGAGTTTGGGCGATAGCTTGTTTCGCACCGCAGAGGACTGTGCGCGAAGATGCTCTTCGACTTTTCACCACGCAGCTACAAAAAATCAGCAACGATGCAGGCATGCCGATCATCGGTCAGCCATGCTTCTGCAAATATGCGACTGGACCCGATCAAGTCGAACCCATGTTCCGCTATCTCAAATCGACTTTCCAAACTTTGCAACTCGTTTGCGTTATTTTACCCGGAAAGACACCAGTTTACGGTAAGCAAAGAAAAAAAACAAATATTATACAAATCTTTTTTGTTCTTAGGCGTTATTCAGTTTATTTTAATTGAATTTTCTATTTTTGTTTATTTATCGAAATTAATTGAATTTAATTAAACTTTATAATTATTCAACGAATGGTCGAAAAAATAATGGAAAATCAATAATAAATATGATTCTCGAATCCCTTAACACAGCCGAGGTGAAACGCGTGGGTGACACTCTCTTGGGAATGGCGACCCAGTGTGTACAAGCTAAAAACGTGAACAAAACTTCGCCGCAAACACTCTCGAATTTGTGCCTGAAAATAAACGTCAAGTTGGGCGGTATAAACAGCATTTTGGTACCGAGCATCCGACCCAAAGTCTTCAACGAACCTGTTATTTTCCTCGGTGCTGATGTCACTCATCCACCCGCCGGAGATAACAAAAAACCCAGCATTGCCGCTGTCGTTGGAAGCGTCGACGCTCATCCCTCCCGATATGCCGCAACTGTCAGGGTTCAACAACACAGACAAGAAATCATTCAAGAACTCAGCTCGATGGTCAGGTAAGAAAGTCATTCAGAAAAAACTCTAAAAAAATAAAATAAAAAATAGAATAAAGAATTAAAAATAATTTTTTTAATAAAATTGAAAATAAAATGATTAATTTTCGTTCTTTTTGTCGCTTCTTTCAGGGAATTGTTGTTAATGTTTTACAAAAGCACCGGTGGCTACAAACCGCACAGAATAATATTGTATCGCGATGGTGTTTCCGAGGGTCAATTCCTTCACGTTCTTCAGCACGAGTTGACCGCAATACGCGAAGCTTGTATAAAACTCGAGGCCGACTACAAACCTGGAATAACCTTCATCGTTGTTCAAAAACGACATCACACCCGATTATTCTGCGCTGATAAAAAAGAACAGAGTGGAAAGAGCGGCAATATTCCGGCGGGCACTACCGTCGATGTTTGCATCACACATCCCACCGAATTTGACTTTTATCTTTGCAGTCATCAAGGCATCCAGGTACACTAGACTCAACGTAAAAACCTTGGGTTGGGGTTTTTTTTTGTTTTTTTAAGAGAAAAATCAGATTTTTTGACTTTTTGTGCTTTTTTCTTTAGGGAACATCGAGACCGTCCCACTATCACGTTCTCTGGGACGACAATCATTTCGACAGCGACGAACTACAATGTCTTACCTACCAATTGTGTCACACCTACGTCAGGTGTACGAGATCCGTTAGTATACCAGCGCCTGCGTACTACGCTCATTTGGTTGCATTCCGCGCGAGGTATCACTTGGTCGAGAAAGAGCACGACAGGTAACAAATTTTTTATCGTAAAATAAGAGATTGTCTGCGATTTTTTTGATTTTTCATGAAAAAAAATCGTTTCTGTTGCTCGGAGACTGAAATATTCGATCTTTCCTGTTCACAGCGGCGAAGGATCTCACCAATCAGGATGCAGCGAGGATCGAACACCCGGAGCAATGGCCCGAGCGATAACTGTACACGCGGATACGAAGAGAGTTATGTATTTTGCGTAATCGCATCGATGCTCGTTCGACCGAGAAAGATGAAACGAGGGAGCCGAATGAGAGCGAGAAAATTAGAAAGGAATAATCGTAGATCGTTGATGTACGATGAAACTCTCGCCCAGCCACAAACTTCATATCTCAAACGTAGTAACGAGGAACAAAAGGGAAGAAAAACAGCAGAGAGCCAAAAGCCAAAAGTATATAATGAAAAACGTTTAAAAATTCGATTTATGCCCGGACAGAATTCTTCTTGAGGTGGCCAATTTTTTCCTTTCATTGGATATTTCACCAACGCAATGACGCGGTTCCGTAACAATCGCGATAATTGCGGACTTTTATTTTTCCCCATTTCCGATTATTATTACGCGCGATACGCTTTCACAACGCGTCGGAATTCCGCGTGAAAAACCGGTTCGAAATATTGGAGAAAAAGAAAATTAAAAACCGCCAAACGATTAACGGAGCTAGGTTCCATTAACGCAAGGTGCTTTTAGTTAATCGTGTTTTAGATCATAGATTAGAAGCCTGTCGAAACGTAGTTCGTGTTTTTTTCCTTTCAGTGGAAAAAAAAAGAAAAAAAATTTCGTCCTGAGCAGGAGACTTGTTGCCACCGCTTTTTGTTCAAATATTACGCTTTTGCATCTCGCTAACAATTTCATACGCTTACTTTTCAACGTCTTTAATTTGTTTTTTTTAAAAAAATTTTTTTTTTATCTCTTTCCTTAAGATACTGATCAGTATCACGATCCACTTTTTGTATTATAATGTACGAAAATCCATCTACACGTCCTCACTGAAAGTACCTATTTTAGTTTCTTTGCTCTTTCTTGTACATATGCTTTTTTAAACTCTTATGTGTCGAACGAAACAAAATGCTGCAGAAATCCTATTAATCTCGTTCGCGATTACCTTTTTTTTTTTAAATCAAGGCCGCCGCGTTTTTATATTCAATTTAAATCAACGATCAGTTTATACAAAATGTATTGTTGTCCGGAAAAGGAGATTTAATTGATCTCGGCCCGAACGAATATTACATTTTCAGTGTTTATTTTTAAAATTTTTAAATTTTTTTCCCAGGAAATTTTTTCATTGTTGAAATTGGCCACCGAAAGTTCGATTACGTCTTCGTCGGAACCCTTACCGATCGATCATGCTCGCGTGGGACGTAAATCTTTGGATTTTTTGTCGTAAAATGCGATGGCCAAGATTATTTAGAGGATTTCTGTTGCGACTTCGACCGGTGGAAATTTGTTTTTCTCTTCTTTTTGACCGCGTCGACGTTTCGTCTCGCATAATTATTGTGGGAAGAGGAAGAGAAAGATTGATTCTTATTTATTTGCCTGTCTGGCTTGGTTTGTTGGAACAAGCTGATGAGAAAAATAATGCAAATAAATAGGAGAAATGCCTTTGGAGGTGAGGGAGAGGGGGAAATATGGCGTGCCACATCCGATGAGAGATTCTGATATCTTTTTTATGATCTATACTTTTCGTCAGTCCAGTATCCAGTGTCACGAATCACTAGAATTTAAGGATGCCCGCAATAATTTCGTGCCGATCGCAAAAAGAATGTTTTCACGATTTTTACTATTCTCTTTAAAATCCGAACCGCAAGATCGTTGTTTTGCGGAAGAGGAACAAGGTTTTTAATCGAATGTCAAATATTTATTAGAATCTTTATCATTTTTTCTTATTATCATTTTCGCTTATTTTTAATCTCGTCGTTAAAAATTCGGAGGATAAAAAATATATGATAAGTTTATTTCCTAAAGGGGAAAGAATAAAATTTACTAATTATTGAGTTTTTTCAATTTTTGGCCCAATCTCAAAATTGCTTTACATTTATTTTCATCGTTTCTGCACATGAATGCACAAAATTTTTCATCCACCATATCGATCAAATTATAAAAATACTAATTGTTGAAAAAACAAACAAAAATAAAAAAATAAAAACCAATAATCAGCCGATCGAAAACGGTAAACGTGACAAATTGAATGTTCTTTTTGCGCCAAGCACGAAATGCGACTACGCTTAGTTTGGAGGGAAGTAAAAAGAAAAAAAAAAGATAAAAACAGCCACGTCAATTGCTCGATGGGATTCGTCGTCTCGTTTCTTTTTTACGGTGCATTTAACAAGGCCGGAATAAATTAATCTTAAATAAATGTGCGGGCGGAAGAAACGAGAACGGTTGGAAAATGAAATCTCACTTGCGAGCAATTATTCGTGGTTTAGGTTAATTATAAAATTCACGTGACATCGGTACCGGAAGTTGACACTCAAGGAAACAAAAGCCCTATCAATGCAACGCATACGAGAAATAATGAAATAGAGGAAAAGAAAAAGTAACTAAGATAATGAGGCAGTAATGATAAAACACGTAGAAATTTAGGTCTCCAAAAGAATTCACAATTATGGCAGAATAGTACGAAAGAACCTTTCGTTCCGTTAGGTTTAAGAATTTTCAGATAAAAGTTTATGAAAAATAACAAAAAAATTAAGCAACACAAAGAAACTTCGAAATAACGCTGAACAAAGGACTAAAAAAAAAAATATAACATTTAATCAGTTGACAGAAAAATAACGAATGACTCGTTAGGTCCCCAACCAAGTTGGTCTAATCGTGATAAAGAAAAATTGCCATGAAAAGACGAAAAATCAACAATATCCAACCAGTCCTCTCGATGAAACATTTGTAACAATAATTTTCACAATTATTATGCGTGTGTGTGTGTGGAGCTAATTTGCCGAGGGATAAATAATATAAACAAAAATGGAAAAAAAAAACACATAAAATAAAATGAATAAACAACACACACTATACATTGTAGAGATTAGGGAGCGTAAGTTTAGATAGATTTTAATGTTGAAATCTGCATCGGGTCGAAGTTTTTCGTTTCGACCTTCGCACATTAATAGTTCTCGTCGCAGCTCCGAATATGCATAAGTGGAGTCCTTAATACACCGGATCAAGCCGAACGTTCTATCGTTTGTTCTTTCAGCTTTCACTACCGCCTTCTGGATGCTTGTCCACACATTTTTTTCACACTACCAAAAGTAAAGCAAAGTGGCAATATCGTAAAGAGTAAAATTATTGGAATTTACTGCAAAGATAATTCGAGAACGTTAAGCACCAGATAATCGAGGAAGGAAAGTTAATTCGAGGATAAACATTTTTTGAGGGCTTCCCAGTGCATTAAAGATTCCAACGCCACGAGCGAAAACGTTGATTCGCCCTCTTTTAAATCATGCCAGGGAAAGTATGATAAGAAGAATAATGAAAAGAAAGCAACAAACGAAACAAGAAAAAGAAACGAAAGGACCTTGACTTATCAATTAATATTTATTCTATTTCACTAAGTTACTGAATAAGAATAATAAGGAGGATGTATAGAGCTTTAAAAATCTATACCACTTGTGACACTCGAGGGATATGGGATTATGAAAATATCATTAAATCCGAACTTTAATTACATATTAATACAAATTTTACGTGTCTCGGTTCAACTACCATTGTGCGATGAATTTAGCGTGGCAAACAAATGTCAACAAAATGCGGATGCATCACTATAACAATTTCGTAAATAAAACGATAAAAAATGAATTAAAAAAAAAAAAAAAAAAAAAAAAAAAAAAAAAAAAAAAAAAAAAAAAAAGCAAAATAAATAAAAAACAAAAAAAAAAAAAAAAAAAAAAAAAAA
>JAPYYS010000347.1:0-65690 GCA_030522525.1 Campopleginae sp. 14b
TCGTATTTAATGACGAATATTTTATTTTTTCCTTCGCAACATCTTAGTTCCATAAAATCCATCTCTGAATTCAAATTTTCGTCGACTATGCTGACGGACGAATTCAGTGGAATCAGCACTGGGTTTAATTTTTTTTATTTTTTATTTTTTTCTCGAGAATGCACTTTATTACGAGACCAATGAAATTTTATGAAAAATTCTTCGCTGAGGATGTTTAATTGAATTTTAACTGAGAGAGCCTCGAGCCACTCGAGTCTCCCAAACGTTTCAACTTTTCTAAATAACGCCCGAAGCATAGAATCGCGAAAAGATGAAAAATCGTTCGACTATTTGAGAAGTCTTGACCGTCCAATCGTCGCAATTCCGGCCTGCCAAAAAATCTATCTGCCGTCCGTTAGTTAAGTTAATATTAAGGATACGAACGAAAGAGAGAATCGTCGAATTTCGGAGAAAAATAAGGCTTTAAAAGTATCGCGTCTTCCATTCCGATCTGAACGATCGAAAATTCGAAAAAAACGAAAAATGCTCATTGCAATAAATTTTGTAAATACGAAACAGATCGACGAACTCTGTGCTGCCCATTCCATTATCGAGATTTTTCTCAATATTTCACATCGCCTTACCGAATATTGTTATTGACGTTTTGACGAATTGACGATTACAGTAAAAGTAAAAATAAATAAAACAATAATGACATAGCTATTGAGCTAACGTGATAAAAATATTGTTAAATAATCGAACCAATTAGGAACCAAGTAATTTTTTCCCTTAATTATAATCGATCGACCCCGATTATTTATTGTCTATTCGCGCGATGTAATCGTTCTCCCCGTTGTTTTTAGTGTGAGAACGAAAAGAATTCTCAATTGTTGTTAAAAAACGATCAAACGACGAAGAAAATATGAAAACGGTCGTTACAACGAGAGATAAGAAAAATGTGCCTTAAAAATTATCATTCTACGACTTTTTTTGCATAATAATAGTCATAATAATATTCAGACAATTGCTGGTAAAAAGTGTTTAGTCTCTATCGAGGCGACCAACGAAACGACGTTAAATATACGTTAAACACTTTTTTTTCATCACTAAATGCAAAAATTGTCCACTTACCAAGTATTTTTGAAAATCTACATATGCACATATATATACGTAAATATCCAGATATATATGTGTGTATAGATCGAGCTTACGCTTATATGGACGCATAATCATAAGAATAACGATAATTACATGTGATTAGAAATTGTTGTGACCCCTTAAAGTGGCCATTTGCTCAAAAAAGTGTGCGTGTATAAGAAGGTATTTCCATTGGTGCAATTATACTCATTCCAGCTGGATAAATAAATGTTCTTTTTCCTACGAGGTATTGAAGGACGAAGAAATAAAAAGTTGATAAGTATTTAATAAAAATTGAACCCTCTATCGCCACACTGGGTCAATTTGACCCGTACTGAGCTTCAGACTTCTCTGTCGCTGGGGTAAAAAAAAATATTTCCAAGAACGCTTCGGCATCGGATTTGAGATTTTTTTCAATCAAGGATCCTCCGGGTCAAATTGACCCAGTGTGTCCACCGAGGGTTAATCAAAGAGAAATATTTTTCCAACAGTTTTCAATTTTTCGAAAACTCGCTAAGAATATTATGCGGAATTTTATCGTTGGTAATGGAAAAAAAAAAAATAATCACTCTGCA
The DNA here is from genome assembly GCA_030522525.1 of Campopleginae sp. 14b. Lineage (NCBI taxonomy): Eukaryota > Metazoa > Arthropoda > Insecta > Hymenoptera > Ichneumonidae > Campopleginae sp. 14b. The sequence continues at coordinate 1,692 of JAPYYS010000347.1, forward strand.
GAGAAGAAGCGAAGTAAAAAGAGAGGAAAGAAAAAGAACGTTCTTGACCAATTAGTCAATCGAGTCTCGCTCGTTTCTTCTAGCCTATAATTCGCTGCGATCTAAAGATAGACGACGCTAGTCGCGCTCGTATATATTGCCTCTCGCTTCGTTCGTCTATGTATGTGATTTCCAATCAATTGTATTAATTATTAAATTGGAGGAGAGCTTAATTAGAACCAATAAATAAACTATTAAATAATCGTCGTGAATTGAGGCCGTACGTCGTACACGACAGAACGTTCTATACTTTTCGTATCTCTTACTATAAACATATATTTCCAACTAATTTATATTTTTTTTCGAAAATAATTCCGTACTTTTTATAAATAAGCCCAAACTAAAATGTTCATCGACCATTGTAAAAACGTGGACGAGGCGAAAAATCATTTTATTTTTTTGCTTTTACTCATTTTATTTACAGACCATCGTGGCATCGTCAAGGTATCGAAAGAAAAAAACATATAAATTGAAAAACGAACGAAAATCGTAATGAAAAAATAAATTTCGTCCAACCCAAAGCCCATTCATCGAGACTTTCTGACATTATTGAGTATCATTTATTCTTCCTTTCAATACAAAACCTTCAAAAAACTTGACGAAATTTGGACTCAACACTAATCTCCTGTTTTTTTCCTACCGCTTTTTTTTCTCTTGCTCTCTCGCGGTGGGGCTGTTCCAGCAGACAGTTATCAGTATCAACTACAATCCCTATGGCAAAAGTGTTGGAACACCAACTCCGGACTTGTTCACAATCTACGGTTTCGCGAACGAGGACCACTCAAATCATGGCGACCCGAAACCATGGCCGAAGCGATCTTCAGCGTCCTCAAGGAGGGACTTTCTCTCAGCCAAGCCGCCAGGTCAGTCCAACTCAATATTAATCTATTATTTCATTGACGCACTCATTGAGCTCGTTAGCGATTAATATCGATCATTTCTTTTTCCATAACAGCGTGAAATATTTTTTTTCCGATATTTTTATTAATTTTCAATTTAAAAAATTAATTTTTAACTTTATTTATTCAACAATAAGATTCTCGGGTCTTTATTAACAACGAAATAATTCGGAGATCGTTGATCACTCGATTGAACAAAAATATCGAATCAATCCTATGAATCTGAAGAATTTTTCTATTTTTTTTTCCGATACGAAGATTATAATTAATGTGCAATCGAAGAAAACGTAGAATTGGAAAATCGTGACTGTCTGTTTTCGTTGTTTCCAGCATCGAAAATTAATTAGTACGATTCTCAGAGTTCAATAAATTCAATTAAATTAAGGTTAATCCGGTTAATCGACTTAATTTTTTTCAATTAAATGTGACGTACGATTATTTTAACGAGCAAAACGAACATATTTTCGTGAAACATTCGAGCTCAGAAACCGAATACATTAATTGCAGCGATAACTACCTTTCACGTTCTCTAATTGCAGGGACAAAATATTTGTGGGAACGAAATTACAGCGATATTTGAAAAAATGGTCGTTTTTATCTATTTTTAATGGCGATCGACTGCAGTTTTGTGAATAGGAATACGAAATTATTCGGAAATTGTAACGGCGTTGCCATTATTCAAGCAACTTTAATATCGAACGTGTTTTTCTTTCGATTTCTTCATAGTGCTTAATTTATTGGAGTCGCAACTCATTTCTTGGGGTATATAATTATCCAGATTGTTAACGATCGCCCAAGGTTGTATTTTATGTAAAAAATGCAGAGACAAATTTTTTTCGTCAAAATTTCGACGATCGGTCGAAAAAAAAAAACAGATTTTGTCGAATGACTATAAAAGGACGGAGAGTTAATGAAAAAAATGGTGGACCATTGATGTTGCAGGAAATACGACATCCCGTATCCAACTTTCGTGCTGTACGCGAACCGAGTGCACAACATGCTCGGTCCAAGCGCCGATGGCGGGGCCGGTGAGTGTTAGTTGACATTTTCTATTTAAAAACTTGGACGATAAACGATTCCGACAATTTCGCTCGTTGTTGTAGCCGAGGGCTGCTCAATACGAAAGAATTATTTTTCTCCAGTTTCCGAGTCAAATCGTGAATAGTTATGGGAGGAAATAGACTAAGAGGGAGGCAGAGAGAGATTTATAAAGAATAATATTTCACGTAGTAACGAGTTGGACTGTTTGCTAGTGGATTTAGTTGCGCTCGTAAAAGCGGCAATTACATCCCGTGCTTAAGGGGATGCGAGCGAGAGAGAGAGTGCAAAAGAGTAACTTGGCCGCGAACTCGCGCATTAGCCCCGTTCGCGCAATATTTCTCGTCTCACTTTAGAGCGGCTCTATATCTTGAGGCAGTTACGTCGATTTGACGGCCATTGTGTTTACGCCCAGGCCGCTTTAATTCGTTATTTTATTGTTCGCAAACGCTCGCAAATAGAAGGGAATCGACAAGGAAGAAAAAACGCTGTCAGACGAGAGGAGGCAAGGGGAAAAGAGTTGATAGTTAAAGGTGAGAAATGCGTTATCGTTTCTCCCCGTGCGCAACGGAGACCCATTAGTGCCGCGTTAACAGCTGCAACTATCTTTATACTTTTCGTCTTAACTTTCTCTCTCTCTCTCTCTCTCTCTCTCTCTCTCTCTCTCTCTCTCTCTCTCTCTCTCTCTCTCTCTCTCTCTCTTTCTCGCTCTCTCATTACGACTCCCACATATTTATGCACTTTTCTCTACTTTTTACTTTTCTTATTTACTTTTTACGCACCCTTCCTATTTGCTGCGATATTAGGGCTGCCTCGCGTTTCCAACCAAACCATTCGAAAGACACACCTTTGTTTTATCGCACACTTTAACGCTAAACGCCAATTTCCTTCGGTTTATACAGTGTTGGTTCCAGGATCACTAAAACCCGCAAGTACTGCTTGGAATTTTTGCATGAAAAAGTTCCCTAACGTTCGTTTATTCGAGTTTTTCCTGCAAACTTTGCGAATTATCGATTTTTTACGAATTCCGATATTTTGTCGCACATTCTGCCGAAACGGTGAACGATGGAGTAAAAATGCATAGGACCAATTTTGTGGGCCATCCAATTTCCTACGAAAAAGTTGCCGGCAGCGTTTCTCTATCTTTGATACTTTCGGCTCCAGAGCCGTTTGAATCTTATACTCAGTTTTTTCTTTAATTTTCGTTTCAAATCGATGGTTTTTTTTTTAATAGGCCTAGCTATTTAGAGAAAAGAATTCTTGACTCGGAAATAGTGATCGAGAAAAATAATTTAATTGAGTTCTTTGGATCCTGGAGCGAATTTGCGGAACGAAAATGTGCTCGATGACGATAATTCATTTGGACGTGTGGATGGCTCGAACTTTACAGATCTTCGACCGAAGGGTCGTGGGAGACCACAAAGGATTCTACTCGGCGTTTGGCCTGATGAACACATACGCGGCGTCATAAGAACCGTCGTGTTTCGCGATGGCAACATCAAGGAAGAACCAACACCGATTTATCCCAGCCTGACGAATTACGCTTGCAACGGTCCCGAGGGTGCGGTCAGTCCCGGTGCCGCAGCCGCTGCTGCGGTCGCCGCGGTCGCTCAAGGTAAATTCAACCCGATATTTTGCCCCCTCTGAAACCTCCGAATTACTCGCGCGTGCCAGCGCATCCCTTTAACACCCATTTTCGACCTCAACTAAATTTTCATTTAAACAACTCTCCCCTCTTTTCCCAGATTTTCCCAGAAACCACAATTTTTTCATTTTCCATCAAAAAATTCATCTAATTATTAATTTTTATGTATATTTTTTAATTATTACAAATCTTTCCTGATTTCCTTAACCTTAGCCGTCCAGATTTTTCTATCCAACATATCGATTACCGTTTTTATGAGTGTCCAATTTATTTATACAAAAAAAATCATCCTCAAGCTTTAAAAAACGAAAAATAATCTCAAACCTATTCAAAGAGCCTGAAGAGCCTCGTTAGCCACGATTCGCCACCGCACATTCGTGCAGAAATTTATTTCCCACTGAAAAATATTGAACGAAAAGGAATTTGCAAAGAAAATAGAAAAAAATCCATGGAAAAATAAGAAAATGAAATTTTTTTTGTGAACGGGACAGTGAAATGATGGAAAATGTTGCAGGTCTCCGGCATCAGATGTGCAGTATGGTCGCGGCTGCCCAGTCTCACCAGCACGACATGATAGCGACGAATTTATCAGCGAATTTCCAAACAGCAGTGCAAGTGAGTCAGCACCATTTGAACAACAATAGTCCTCCGAGCAGCAACAACAACAACAACAGCAATAGCAACAATAACAACAACAACAACAACAACAACAACAGTAACAGTAACAACAGAAATTCGCCATTGATGTTGGGATTGCCGAGTCCAGGATCGGGTGGTCCGCCGGAGAGTCCGATCGAGGGAAGTCCATTGGCAAGTCCATTGGCGCCGTTGATGGATCCGGCGCACATACCGAGCAGCGTCGAAGTAGGAATCGGGGTTAGCGGAATGACTTACAAGCCCAATCGAAGTTTCATAAGTCCAAGGCCGGACAATCTTTTCCAAGAGGATATTTCCGACCTCGTGAAAAGCGCCCATTCCCACAAGGACAAGGACAAAATTCCAGTGAAGCTCGAGCCACTGGGCGAGTCACGAAGCGAGCAATAAAAACACCGATTTTCAACCGAGAAACTTAAATTCTTACCAAGAATTTAATGGATTACAGAAAGCCGTTGAATTCTCTCCATCGAGGAGCTGATCCAAAAGTAATTGTACGCAAATCGATCATTAAGAATATCCCGGCTTGAGCCAGTGACCTTCGAAACGAGATATTGAAGCACAGAAACCAATAAACATCGAGACTTCCGGTACGAACATCTTGATTTTATTTCCTTGCTTTATTTTTCCTTTTTTTTACCAATTCTTTTTTTCGATGTACGAAACAACAATTCCGAGCGTTCGACATACATTCTGTTTCACTCGTGCATATTAGTATGATACACATATAGACTACGTAGAGAATAAAATTCATAAATATATTAATTAAGAATATTTATATATATTTATATATATATATATCAATGTGTATCGATGAATACATATATATAAATAGATATATATACATATTTAACGAGTACATAGAAAAGATGGTTTTACAAAGGTCCTTGGGTGTAATCCCCGAGGCGTTTAACAAAACTGAACCGCCGCAAACGAGCGTGGAAAGGGCAGAAGCGTCGAGCGTTAAGAATGGCGAAAAATCAAAAGCAAACAAACAAATGCGGAAATTAAATGCAGATTTTTTTCCTTTTTGTTATTTTCCATTAAAACGAGAATAAAGTTTATGTTAGTCAAGGAAAACACGAATGTCTCATAGTCGCGTCTCGTAGAGACCAATCCTGACGCTTGACCTTTACTTTCGGAGTTTTCTCGAGCCTGGAGCGCCGGACCGAAGATGCGAGCAAAAAATCCAGCCGGGTTGACGTTCGCGAAGAATTAGAGACCGACTATTCCGACGAGAATCTTCAACCACACAATAGTAGAGTTTTAAATGATCCTCGACCAGTCGGAGACACTGTTAGCCCGCGAGACTAGAGCCCATTATATTATTATACATACACATATAAATATTAGTTGTCTTATTCGGAAAAAGACACAAAACGAGAATATAATGAAAAAAAAAATGAGAAAAAAAAGGACGACAAAATATGAACATTTGAGGAAAAGGCTCGTCCGATTATTTAGCACATAATTTATATATCTACGCATATGGGGATACTGTAACGTTAATGCCAAATGTATGATAGTTTAAACAAAACACGCGAACGAGACATACCATTTGAACTCATTTCTAACCAAGCGAAAAATACAACAAACAAAATATACGTTTATGTAACAGATTCAGTTTTTTCACGTCGTGACACCAACGCCAAGTCAATGTGCTCGTTTGAGACTTGAGAATTTAATGAAAAAAGCATCGAGTGGAGATTCCGATCCGTAAAGATAAACGTTCCCCGCTAGCGCTTTTACAAAATTGTCCAAATTTCCGAAAATAATGAACCAACTCATTTTTCGAGTTTACTTTCTTATCGACGTGTCAGTTTTGAGCTTTCTTTCATTCACACTCGATATCGGGGTTGCTTCGATCTGCCTTCCCGCGTTTCAACACTAAGCTCGGACAATCGAACACGTTCAGATTATTTTTCCTTACGTTTTAATAATATTTCAATCTCGGAATCAACGAGCTTTACAAAATGAGAAACTTGGCAACAGAAATTTTCATAAAATTCACATATAAAATCAATTTCCGTTCCGCAAAAATTTTCCGATCGTTTTTTGACGACAAAATGCCAATTGTTTATCGTTATCTTTTAAAAACAAAGCAACACTGTGAAATTTCAAAGTTCGCTGCATTATGTTTCCATTTGATTGAACCAGGTGTTAGAATTCCGATCGAAGAAAAATTCTCGAGCGAGGAATGCAAGTGTAAAACATTATTAATCCAAGGCAGAGACGACACAATCGGTACTATACATTTTTGCATACAATGACGAGCGCGCGCCCGTGTCGTGGAATTTCCATCACGAGCCGATACGTTAGAAACGTAATGTTCCGAGGCAAGTTGCAATTTTCTAGTCAATCATCGACGTCCACGAGCATTCGTTTTCTTGTTATTATTATTAATATTATTATTATTACTATTATTTTTATGGTTATTAATTTGTTTTCTCTCTGTTGGATGTACGAATGATAATTTTTGAGTATTCATTCATTCTCCCCTTCGACATAATAAACGAGAAATTACTTTAAAGCCTAAGTCAATTTTTCGTCAATTTTATTCGAAATTTTTATTTCTCTACTAAAAATTGAATAATTTCGGAGGAAAAATTGAAAAATTGGTCGATACTTTTGTTTTTTGCATATCGTGGGACGTCTGATGAACAAAAAATGTTGCGCCCGATGTTGGACAAAATAGGAATGTAACTGAAACGAAAAACGACGAAATGGTCGATCGCACGATTATTGTCGAAATTTGAGCGAAGGATATCGCCACTGATACTTAATTCATTAGACCTCGGAGAAACGAAGATACACAGAGACAGAGAGGCGAAAAAATGTACAAAGTTTTCTCACTGTCGATGGCGATGGAATTTTGTTCACCAAACAGATAAAGACGGAGAGAGGAAGACGTGCGAGGAAAAATTTAATTACTGGATTGTCCAGGGCCACATTCTTATGATGATGAAAAAAAAACATTGACAAAGAGTAAGAAAAAAAAGGTATAGCGTTATTAAGTGTAATGATTGCCTTCCTGCCATATTTGGGGTATGCCAAGTATAAAAATTATAAGGTTTAGGATAAATATAACGAGAATGAGAGAGAGGAAGAAAGAAAGAATTAAAAAATGAGAATTTTGTCAGCGATTTTCGAACGACGTTCGAATTTCGTCGACATGGAATTGTAAAAAAACGTACGAATGATAATATTTCGGTGAAATTTAGTTGAATTCTTTGGTCGTTTTCCCGTTCGATTGCTTTCGAGAAAATCTCAGTATGATGTGGGTTTAGTAAATCACACGTGTGTTCTCTATAAACGGTAAAGGGTGAGAGTGCGTGTATTGCGGAATTATTTCCATTTAGTATCGCGAAAGAATATTTTTTCAAAATTATATCGACCGTGTTTTTCAGGCGCAAATAATAATTTAACAAAAAACGTAATATTCGCTCGAGGGACCTTGGGATCGTGTGCGAGGCATTGACTCTTTGAAGGATTTTTTAGAAAAGTTCAAAACTAACATCAGTCCCTTAACGCGCTGCCACGCGGTACTCCATTCCAAAAAAAAATAAACAAAGAAAAAAAAACATTTTTAAGTATAAAAAGAAACGAACAAAGACAAATCTCGTTTAATGAGAAAAAAGATAAAAATTTAAGAAATATTCGAAGTGGCCTTCGTGAGCAACAAAATTGTTGTTTTCGCACGAGCGAAAAGAAAATGTTTTAGGACGAATAAAAATTAAAAAAAAAAAACGAGCCTCTGTAAATCGCATTTACTTTGTGGTTTAGGAATTGAAGAAAAAAAACGTCAAATTCGTTTCGGCTCATTTTACCATTTTCATTGCCATTATCTTAACTTTTTGTTCGACAAAAAAAGACACGAGAAAAATTGCGTCGAAGAAAGTACGAGGATTAATTCGAAATTGGCGTTGATTAGCTTCGAGCTACGGTAATTCCAAAAATAAAAATATTCTTGATACAAAAGTTTTTCGTGCGAAATTGCCAAAAAATTAAAAAAAAACAATCTAATAGCCAGAAAGAAGCGGGAGAGTGTAAGAGAGAAAGGAAGAATGAAAATAAGAAAAACATTTTTGTGCTTCCACTTTGCTGACGCGTGTGAAAATATGAAAATTACATTTTCGCGGGGCTTTGCATTCCCTGGAGAGAATAATTAGTCGACATTTTTTTCCTTTCCGTCTTCATACGAGGAGCAAGTAAAAAAACGATAAATTAAACATTTTAAACCTTAAAAAGCAGTGAGAATTATCGGGGAAAACAAATAATTTAAGTAAAACTTGGAAAGTAGTGAGAAGGGTACGCGGAATTAAGATTTTTTACGATCTAGGCTAAATGTGTTCAAAAAGAAAGAAAAGAAAAAATAATTCAAAGATTTAATGAAAGAGATCAAACAGAAAATCCAGTGCAAGAATACGAACCGAAGAGGTTGACCTTGGGGAGGCTGAGGGGACAGAGAAATTTTTTGAAAATTTGATAACGTTTGCATGAGAATTTCGACGGGAGAGAGAGAGCGATTCAGCGAGAGCGACAGTGAGATAAAAATTAAATATTGTATAAAAGGAATAAGAAAAAGCGTAAAAAGAAAAAAGTAGTAAGTGCCTTCCAAAGTAAAAAGAAGAAAATTTAAGAGTCCCGTAGATCGTGACCACTTTTAAATGGAGAGTCATTCGAAATTTCGTGTTAATGGGGAGGAGAGTTTTGAAAAAATTCAATACTGACGAAAAAGATAAAAAATACAACACGACCTTTTGTGCTTGATCCACGTTTCTTTCCATTTCGGATTCCATCGCGGCTGCAAGTTTTTTTCAACGCAATTAAAAAGCAAAGAAAAGTAAAGCACAGCAAAGAGCCGCAATTTATTCTCAAAGTCAACGTGTGCGAATGGGACGAGTGAATGTTTGTCAAAAAAAATAAAAGCCGAGTAAAAAATCTCGTTAATTACAAAAAGAACGTTAAATACCAAATTGTATTTTTTCCGGTAGGACGATAATTCCTACGACACTGAAAACGTAGTTAAGTTTTGAGAGTCAGAGCGGGCAAGGAAAATTGAATTTTTGACCAATCCACACCGGTAATACCCTGAATGGCAATGTCTCTTGGAAGTTCATTGTTTCTTTAAAATCTTAAAAACAAAGAAATGAAAAAAAAAGAGAAAAAAACAATGTAACAGCCCCTGAGAACCTTCGTTTCCACATTTTGATATTAATAACTGTGAAATAAATAAAAATGAGGGAATAATAAATGAAAAATAATAAAAAACCTAAAAACATAAGAAAACCTATATTACATACCTTAAGATTTAAGTGAACGAAACACACACAAAACAAAAACAAAAATAAAAGTATGTAGTAACGCTATTATTGATATAGAAACACGACAAACAAACATGAATATGTAAAGCAAATATAAATAAATCGCAACGCTGTGGTATGCCGAAATCTTTGACCGAGAGATGTGCAAGATAAAAGGAAGAAGTGAAATACGAAGGAGGAAAGCTCCTCTTTCCTCAAAGTCGAGATCAAACATAAATACGAGCCGACTGACCTTCAACCAAGAAAAACTAAATCGGGACATTCCGTCGCGACCAAATCCTTGGCATAAATTCGTAGTAGAACTCACGACTTGGGGCTAGAACGTTTTTTTAAATGCAATTCAAATTATAATATTGTCAGTGGCGTGAAGCGATGAGAAGAACGAATGATTAATAGAAAAAAAACATGAGGATGTTGCAAATGAAAAAATGGACAGAATAAAGAGAGAAAGAAAAAGTGACGACTAGTGTGCACGCTGAGAGGACGGTGAAGACGGAGAAGACGTTCAGTTGTTATCGCCGATGAACCGAAAGACACAATTAACAATTATTTATTATGTATTCCATCAGAAAAGATAAAAAAAACCGAAAAAAATAACAAAAAAATAAACAAAACACAACAATTATAGCGATAGCCTTGTGTAAACGACTTGACTATAGTTTTGCCAGGATTTATTCGAGGGGCTAACGACGAAGCGTTTTCGAGTGATGAAAAAATAAAAAGAAGCAACAAAAATCCAAAAGAAAAAAAAACACTGATGATTGCAAAAAAAACGCAACGCTTCTATCGTTCGTTCCTTCCCGTTGCATAAATAATTACAAAGTTGGATAGTAACCGTAGCTGAAGAAAAATAAATACGAAAAACCAGATATCATCCTAGTTTTATTCGAAGGGTTAGGGATCGCATAATAATTATCCGAAAATCCATTTGATCGCGCACCCGCAGTCGTGTGGTAAAATAAAAAGAAACAAAACATGCAAATTTGTACGAAAAACCAATACGAATGGAGAGACGAAAAAATACATAAATCGAACGAAAGGTTGAGCTTTCAAAAAGCGATGGAAAAATGTGTGGATTAAAAGTTTGAGCGAGCAGAAATAATGAAAAGGAGGCGAATGATCGATAATTCTTGACAAAATGGATAAATGAGACTGTGTCTAAGTGTAAATAGAAGAGAACAAGAAAAAGTGCAAAGCGCGTTTATTGTCACCATCATCGTATTATTATTATCAATTATTATTAATTATCAATGATTTTTATCATCATAAAAATTGTAAACATATTTATTACGATTCAAAAGTTGTACATTACTTGATTATTTATTCAAGAATCTTGCTCGATTATCCAGTTTGTAAAAAAAACAAACTAATCCCGACAAGATTTTCCAATCGTATACGATTTTTTTTCCTTTTTCTGTTTAACATTTAAGTTTAACGTTATTGAGTGTACGCACGAAAATGTACTCTCCATAATATCTGATGTATTCGACGAGACGTACGTTTCACTTATCGAACTTTCGTTTACGAAAAATTCCTATTAATTATTGTTTTTTGTGTGTTTATTATCTTGTTTTATGATTTTTCGTTTCCAGTAGATAGTCAATTTGTTGTATTTTATTGCGAGCGTGATTCTCGGAGGAAAATATGTACAGCCAGTCTCATTGACGAGGATGAGATAACAAGAGAGTGTGTAAAAGAAAAATGATAGAAAAAAAGACGATGATCGAGTTGAGGACGAAATGGATAAACGCGCGAGTTGATCTTGCGGACGAAACGTCGTGAATCTGTTGAAATCCGCACCCTGTTTATTTCCTTATGTTGCTTACTTTTTTCTCTTTGTTTATCTTCTCATATTATTTATTCACGAGATTAGCTCTTAAGAATGACGTTCTACCGAAATATGCTATGATTATAAATACACGCCCTATAAATATATACAAAATAATGAAGTACCACGTTGCCCTCCCCTCCCTCTGGCCCCTCAGCCCTCTATTCCCTTTTCCTAAACCTTTACATACCTTAATACCGAAATGTGAATTTGATCAAAGCGCTAAAACAATGTGGAAACGAGTGCGAGAGTGCGAAAGAGTGAGAGAGAGTTCAAAAGAGAGCTGAGAGATACAAAGGACAAGGAAAAATACAGAATCACGCAATCATACATTTAAGTTGCTACTTGGCACGTAATATCTAAGTTATATCTTAAACATAAACAATATGCAATAATAATAAATATGAGAAATAAATTGCAGTCGATTGATCAACCAAACAAATATATACCCACATATATATGTGTATATACATAACATATATATTCTCTATTAGATTCCCCATTGCCCGCAATTTCCCCTCAAACTTTTATTCAAAGCCCTCGACGAGGAAATAATTTTTTTTCCAATTGTATCCCTCCATGAGGAGAATCTCGATTCGATGGGGACCGAAGTTTTCAGGGAACGGTGGAAATGAACAAATAAAGTCTCTGTAGCATCAGTTTGAATTGCCAAAACTTTGTGCTTTATTTTTAGAGTCGTCCATCAATAATTTATGGTTCAAGTAAAAAAAACGTAAACCACAAGATGACTGAGCATCAGCCTTAGTGGTCGAAGCCATTTGCTTCCGCGATTTTCATTCGACGCATCGCAGCAGGTTTTTAGTGTCAGAAAGAAACACGATAGGGACACGACAACTTAGGAACGAAAGAGAAATTCAACATTTAACATATTCGAGTCATGTGGAGCAGAAGAAACACACATATACAGTTAACTCGCCTTGAAGAGAATTTGATAGCCAATTAGTTTATTTGATCCCACAGCTCGGAACTCGGAAATCAGTGGAAAAATGTCATTTTTTTACTAAACCAATTATCATGGTGACGCATTTCTTTAATTTTAAATTGCATTTCTATAATTTTGTCAATTTGCACGAAATTTAGATTGCCTCATGAGTCATCGTTGTGAATAGAATCCGTGGAGCTCCTCGAGACTCGGATTCTTGAGGCAATTCCAATTCAGAATATTTAAATTCGTGTACTTCAAATTTATTATAAATAAAAAAAAATTAAATTACACAGCGAAATTCCATGGTCAGGCTGTTGTTCGAAATTACGTTCCCAATATTTCGACTAGACATGAAAATGTGCGAGTCAGTCCCAAAAAGATGTAGAAACAATCAACAAGAAACTTGGTGTAGACTGAAAATCCGACGAAATTGATCGTGAGGATTCCGTCGATTTCAACGAGAATTTTTCTCCACCGACGATATTCTCGTTGTGTCGACCTGTACACGAGCTAATGCAGACGGATGGACGCAAACAATATCGTACGTTCCAGTACTGGACGAATGTAAAAGTTTAAAATCTTGACATTTTTCATGGTATTTTTTGCCATTTGTTCATTCGGTTTAGGCTAATACGGTATTTCCCTTATTTGGCTTTCGATGCTTCGCCGGGTGAGGCAACTTCCGGAGGACTATCAGGGATTTCATTTCCCGAAGGATGTGAATTCTGCTGAACGGGAACCTGATGCTGACCTTGTTGAGGTTGACCTTGATTAACTACTTGATGGGGTGCTTGTTGGGGTTGTTGACCTTGTTGGGGAACCTGACCTTGCTGGTGAACCTGACCTTGTTGGGGAACCTGACCTTGCTGGTGAACCTGACCTTGTTGGGCTGCTTGACCTTGATGCGATGCTTGTTGAGCTACTTGACCTTGGCGCGATGCCTGTTGAGGTACCTGACCTTGGTGCGATGCTTGTTGAGGTACTTGACCTTGGTGCGATGCTTGTTGAGGTACTTGACCTTGGTGCGATGCTTGCTGAGGTACTTGACCTTGATGCAACGCTTGTTGAGGTACCTGACCTTGATACGAGGCCTGTTGAGGTGCTTGACCTTGATGCAACGCTTGTTGAGGGACTTGACCTTGATGCGATGCTTGTTGAGGCATTTGACCTTGTGCTAAATGTTGCTGAGGTATTTGAGCATGTTGCGGTATTTGACCTTGATGCTGCGGGACTTGGCCTTGTTGGTAATGTTGTGGTGGGAGTTGACCCTGCGCCGGATGACCTTGATACTGCGGTACCTGCTGCTGATATCCTTGATACTGAGGAATGTTCTGATATTGTGGCACTTGACCTTGATACTGCGGTACTTGACTTTGGTACTGTGGTACTTGAGCTTGGTAATGGGGCTGCTGATTCGCCGGATGAGACCGGTCACCCATCGGCGGCACGAAATCCTGGTGGGGCACTCCAGCATATTGCGGTGCGAACTGTTTCCATTTTTGAAAAAAAAAAAAGATTTTTGAAATCTGAATAATTCGTGGCAAGCGTCACGTTTCATTTCTACGAAATTTTATTGGCATTTATGGAAATATCATGGTAGCGAAATTCTAGGGACACAACACTTTTGATTTCTCATTGAAAATTCAAACAAAAAAATCGACAAATATCGGGGAAAAGTAACAAAAATAAAAGAAACAAACTTTTGGGTTCGGTTCTAACTCACCTGCTGGTTGTGCCCAGGATCGTAACTACCGTAGCCCGGTGGCGACTATCAACGACAACAAAAAGTGCACAAGCAATATGTTAGTTATCCTAATTGTCTAAGGATCTTTTCTCTTTCATGCGGGACATTGAAAATTCGACAACACTGTTATGGCTCAGAAGCAAAAACGAAATATCGTTTCAACAAAACTGTAATTCGTGCTTGAAGAATTCACTCTCCTCGCTTTACCATTTTGATTCCAAATAAAAATAATAATAATAATAATAATCTCTCTTTTATCCTCATCGAATTTTTACGTTTCATTTCATTCCAGTGGGCCTTTCATTATTTTTCCTCGATGTATCACAAATTCGTCTTTATTGTGTAAAAGAATTATGAAATTACTGCAACGTTTAGTTAATGAAGAAAACAAATACCTAAAATAAACATCCGGTGTTTTTATTTCTTTACATCTAGAAAACGTATTTTTCTTATTGCCGGCTGGAATGACGCACTAAATATTTCTCATTATCGGCAGTTGCGATAAAAATTGCGAGATACGATCATGGGAATCCTGAGTCGAGCGTGGAAAAGTTTTATGAGGAAAATAACAAAACGTATATTTATCGAGAGGATAAATTGGCGTGCGAACAAAAAGTTACAAAACGACAATAACATTCTCTCACACATGCTGATACATGCGTCAACGATCTTGGTGAAAATGGGAAACATTCAAGATGCATAAATTCAAATCCCAGGGAAGAAATTACTCTTTGTGGATACACGGGGTCATTTTGACCGGAAAATTTATGTATTTTTTCTTGCTCCGGGTCAAATTGACCCAGTCTGTTAATGCGGGAGCAAAATTGAACTGAACCAACGAGAGGTCTCATCGTGGGATTCAACGAAAAGTACAAACATGATAAAAGTCATTGGCCATTTTTCGAAAATCAATACTCACAATTCCATTCGCTATTCTTCTTTCTATTTCGTCGCGCTGTTGTCTCTCGAATTTCGCATAATCCTCTTCCGTGTAAATCTCCTGTTCGTCCAACGTTTTCCAACCCTCATCTCTCTCGAAATCGGAAGATTTCGATTGTTCCAAAAACTCGGACAAACTTTGATAAACAGACGAAAATTTTGATGGTTAATTTGCTATCGCAATTTTTTCCGGAAGGTTTCATTCGCATTTTTCGAACCGATCCAAAAAACTACGGAGAACACTTAAAAATTCCGCTTCGCATGTTAAAAACTGAAAAATTAATGAACGAACGAATCCGCAGCTTCGTTGATAACTTTTCGACATGGTTCATTAAAATCAGTGTCTATAAAACTTTGAAATGATAAGATTTGTGGCTGGCAATATTTTTGTGGATTCCGTAAAGTCTGCGGCTAATCGATAAAACTGATTGTGATTTAAAATTCGATTAAGCTCGATAAATTCCTCCGTTTTTCTCACCTGATGAGTCCATCTTTGTCCAAATCTGCTTCGCTGAACACGTGCTCTCTCATTCTTTCCATTTCTTCGACACGCTCGCGTATATCGGTTTCTGGACCTCCTTGAGCGTAAATTTTGTCGAGTTCCTTGAGGAACAAGGCGTTCACTTCAACGGGATCCCAAACGCCGTTCCCATCGATATCTTGGAGGAGAAATGCGCGTTAATGAGAATGAAC
Organism: Campopleginae sp. 14b; assembly: GCA_030522525.1. Lineage (NCBI taxonomy): Eukaryota > Metazoa > Arthropoda > Insecta > Hymenoptera > Ichneumonidae > Campopleginae sp. 14b. The sequence goes on from JAPYYS010000347.1 coordinate 17,441, forward strand.
TCAAAACAATGGCCGGGATTGAGTTTCTTTTGGATTTTACAAATTCGTAATTACCATGGAGGTTGAAAAATGTTCGGAGATCAAACTTTTGGTCTTCCATGTGATCCTGTTTCTCCCAAACTTCCTCATACTGTTGCTTACTTCCCGGGTGATGTAACTACAAATTTTTTGCTCAATTTCACGGAGTACTTTGTCGATCGACGTTCAGATTGTTTTTTGTATTCTTCCTCAGTAAAATTCGACACATAAATGGAATACTTACGGGCTTATGTTTCTTGTGCTTTTCCTCTAAAGCTTTAAGCTCGTCTTCGTATTTTTTCTTCTCCTCTTCGTTCATTTCTGTAAAGAAAAGAGAAAGGTCAGCAGATCCGATTCGTTTGTTTCTGGTCACGCGTTCATGTCAAAAAATATTTCGTGCTCACTCTTTTTCTTCTCTTCTTCCTCGAACTTTTTCTGCATCTCGTAACGTTGGAACTCCTCGCGTCTCTGTCGATCGACTTCGCCCAAATCTGCCGTGGTCTATAAAACAACGAGACACGAATGACAAGTGAAAAAAAAAAAATTAAGAAGTTTCGGTTTTGTATGGAATTTCGAAAATACCTTCAGAATCAATTTCTTGAGATCAACCACTTCAAACGTTTCTGGATTTTCGTGATCCACGTGTTCATGAATCTTTAAGTGATCCGGATCTAGACCCTGCTCCATCTCGAATTGCCGAGTCGCTGATCTCCGCAAACGTGATAATTCTTTTCTCTTGATTTCATCCAGCTGAGATCTCAAACCGTGGTGCACGAAATCGAGCTCATTGGCTATGGCGCCTGACTGTCAAAAAATAATTTCAGAATTTTTGATTTCATCGTTATACTCTCGGAAACGCATTCAGTAAAAACTACGAAAACCACCGACTCTAATATTGACGTATCATTTTTCCAATTACAGAAATTTCCTTTATTTTTCAATAGATCCATTGAAATGCTGCACCAAGAATTAATCCAATGATTGGATAAAAAATTCAAAAACTACTCAAATGACCCCTGGAATAATGAAAAAATTGAATAATCCATTTTGGATTACATTTCACACAACATTTTCTCTTTCCGAGCTAAGAAAACGTCCCATTTGGCAAAGGAACGTTTTATTTTAACATTTCGTTCCAAAACAAAAAATAAATTGAATAACAAATCCATAAGGCCTTGAGAAAGGCCTCAAGTTTTAAAGTCACAGAAATACATTCAAGGAATGTCTACCGAGACAATCACTATCTACTGCAATAATTGGAATGACGTTATTCATTTACCAAAAAAAATACAGAAATGTTATGTGCTTCAGTCATGACATCAGTCAATATGGATTCAGGGTCCACGATCCGTGTTACTTCACGGAGTGTTTAAGACTAGAACGACCCCACTGTCTTCGAGCCAGTATTTACAATTCAAGACAGTCATCCATGAAGAGTCAAGGGATTCAAATCGTAGTCAGAATAATAAGAAAATCAATAGAAATTCTTGAATCTTATTGAATTTGAAAAAAAATGCTGTCATATTTGATTTTTTGCTTATTCAGGATTTTTGCAGCCGTCAGTAAATATGAACATGAACTATTCATTTCTACATTGTTTACAAAGACCCAGTGATACCAAAGATTACGGTGGAATGATTCAAAAATTCATCTTACTTTGATAGCGTCTTCGCTGGCATTCTGGAGCTTGGCGAGGAAAGTCGGATCACTCTCGATAACTTGGAGGACTTCTCGCAAATATCTGTGATATTCGACAGCCACTGTCCCATCGTCTGATTCATGGTCGGGATCATCATGTTTCTTTTCGCCTTCGGACGCAGCTTTTTCTTTAGTTACAGGCGGCGCGACGCATTGTTGGGCCAGCAATAATACCAGCCCAAGAGCAATTAGAAATCGCATGTTTTCCTGATGAAAAAAAGCAGACACATTGCTCCATTGTAGGGATTCTGATCTTCATTTTATTTGCAAATGTTACAACATCGATAAACAACTGTCAATCGATCGTATTTTTTATCCACGAATTTGCGAAATTCATTCCTTGTAAAATTATGAACGAAAAATCGGATTCGAGACGTACAGGAAACAAAATTTTCCGGATGAACGAACATATTGTAGTTCGGGAAAAAGTTAGACTCGAATTTCCAAATATGACTTTCAGTTACGGAAATGACAGCAGGCTTACAAAAATGTAACGTGTTTTAACTAGAAAGAATACGTACGAGGAGAAAATTGTTAGGAAATCACAATATTTATGAAACTGAGTGGCAAAGTGTCGACTGACAGATAACAATGTTTGAAACTGTTATTTCGAAATTAGTTTGAAGGACGATAGAATATGCCAGTGTGTCGTCGACTTGTGCTAATAAATGTAATTTTCGTAAAACTCCATGCTCGGATTTCACTCCAATTAAGACACTCCATTCACCTTTCACTTTTTATCCCTGAAAGGGTACGACGAAATGAAGAACACTCACCTCCAAACAATTCAATTTAGCGGAAACAAAAACACAAACGTAAATTTAAACAATTTTTCTAGCACTACACTGCACGATAAATGACTTTAAAAAATGTTGAACTCTAAATAATAGCACTATTGGTAGATATGTGATATGTTCCCATGACGTGAAAGTTTTGTGAGGGAAACGAGGACGAATACGGAAGACAAACGTATGAATTGTCCACGTCAGGTTAACTTTTTATCAACCAATCGGGAAACTTCAAGTATCGGCGCAAGATCTGTGAAGATTGGATTAGAAGAAGCTGAACCGTTATATGCGATTCATACGTGAAACCTGTTTTTGCCCCTTACCACAGGCGCTCGTGTCGCCAAACTACTTGAGCTCTTTAATACTGAACATTAAATTCGGTTGGAACCAGTTTTGTAATTGATTGAATTAATAATCCATTAATTCAATTCCTGTAATAAAAAAATATGGTGAATTCATTTTGCATCCATGTTAATGCTATCAATATTGAGTTTCGCGATGCACCGCATAATTTGTTAAACGATTGTTCATCATTTCGTCAGCTCTTTTGTTATTAAAAATATAACAGCAATTGCGTGTCTATTGGGCCAAAAAATACTAAAAATTCGAGAAGGACACAGCGGGAAAATTGGGAACTATAAAAAAATGCTAAACGCGACTCTAGTGGCAGCAATCAAGTTGGCCATTCTGGGTCGCTTTCACTTCAGTGCTTTCTGGGAAAAGACAGACGAGCTGTAGCCGAGCAGAAGAAGCAGAGAACAGCCAGATACAAATTTTGTTCGCAAAATGGCCTCGTTGTGCAGACGAGTGATTTTCCAAGCGATTCGTCGCCCGCTCCACTGCAGCGCAGTGACATCTTCAAGAAAATGTAACCACGATAAGCAGTAACGGAGTTTCTAGTGTGATAATTCGAGCAAGGAACATCTGAGATTCGTGCGTCAAACTTAACGTTCATCTAAAAACGCTCACGTTCTCTACATTATGTAATTCATAAATCGATCAAATCGCGAGTCTGTCGATGGCCTTCCTCGAAATAGCCGAAAAAAAACTAATTATTCTTCGATCCTAGCCCCTTCCGCCCCTCCCGATCGATATCGTATTTTGACAAAAGGTGAATTTTATCGCAGCGCTTCCGGACCCGCTGGAGTTGGCAACTGGTATTGAGAAACGCGAACTTCTGGCTATGCAAGCCGGCAACGATGTAAGTAGTACAAATTTCACAAAAGAAAATCGTTTCCGTCTATTTTCTCAATTTCTCGATGACAATTAAAAAAAAAAAAAATCTGCCCATTTTTCGTTTATTCTTAAAGTTTCCTTCAATTTTCTTTATTTTCATATGTTTTCCCGAATATCTAGGATCCCTTCAACTTGAGAACGATTAAGCACGCAGCCGGCACAAAAGAAGATCCCAATCTTGTTCCCAGCGCGTTTGACAGCCGAATGGTTGGCTGCGTTTGCGAGGAAGACGCAACGAGCATAACTTGGATGTGGCTGCACGAAGGATCCCCGAGACGTTGCGAGTGCGGCCAATGGTACAAATTGATCAAGAAACCTCCTCTATAAAATCACTGTTATCGCGCGCGAACTAGTCCATTATTTGAAACAGTTTAATAGAAATAATGTTACAATAACGCGACTGTCGGACTTAAGGAAGAAAAGAAAAAGAGACAGAGGGTAAAAAAGCAAAAAAGGGTGCTGGATTAAATAAAATATCATCATATCCAATTCCCCCATTCGCCAATTCTTCGCTCGTTATTTGCCTTTCCACGAGCATGTTAATTCTCTGTGTCAGACTTGTACGCCTCAATGTAAATAATATGAGCTGTTTCCTTAAATTCTGAATAAACGAGAAAATAAACGAACATCTACATTCAACACATTCACGAATCCAGGCAACCGAAGAAATGGCAAGTTATTGAAAATCAACTCCGAATTTTCACTCTCAAGCTTGAGATAAAAAACGCGAGCCTAAAAAGTTGAGCTATGTTTCGAAAAAATATCTTGAATACTTTCGATACTGTTTATCGAAAATCTCGAGAATCCGCCTTCGAAAATATGGCGATGACATTTCTGTTGCTATGAAAAACGAAAAATCTGTCAATTCGACCCCCGTATGGAAAATAAAAATTCCCCAACGATCGAAAACAAGAATAATGTGATTTGCGAAGTGACTGGTACAGCAATGGAATTCTCAGCATCGTGAGAATTTTATTAAACTCTAGAATTCGTCCTCTCGTTTCTAGCTGCGACGATAAATTGTCAATTTTTATTCTTCCCGTGTGTAAAAAATATCTACTAACCTTCGCGTCAGTTCAGATGTTTTTATCATTTATTTTTTCAAGTCGCTGTTACGCAAATCTAGCGATGAGTCAATTTTTGGAGTGAATTGAGGAAATTTCGAAAATTCTATGACATTTTTCCATTTTTTGAATTGTTTCTTTATTTCTGCTTCCAAGATAATCGAGACAAGTCTTTGTTCGAAGGCGCCCAAGATTTCGTTCAAATTTTTCATTCTATTTACATAATTGTTTCATCAAATTTGTTCTGTTTGGCCTCGTTTGCGAGCGTTCAATTTTGCTGCTCCTTCCTTCTGGGCTGCCAATATTTTCTTTTTTTATTTCTTCGAGAAAATTCACCTTAAAAATGATTAATCCTTATATCCTACAATAGTTGGATTAGCATACGTTTTAATGTTGATTTAAAAATACAAAGTACCAAAGTGACTGGGCACAAGCAGACGGTACTTCATTACGACAAACCGTTCCGGCTGCCTGAAGAAATGTTGAAAATTTGAGCATTTTGGTGTTTTTTTCGAAATCGCACGAAATGCGCTCAGCTCCTGCTAAATATTTATCCATTTTTTCAAAATGTTTCCTTCGACTGGGATGCTGCATCTTTTTACCATAATATCTTGAGAATTTGATATTTTGGATCGACGTTAAAAGCTGAGAATGAAAGAATCGGATTTTTTGAAAAAACGTGAATGTCGTTGAGCTCGATCAGCTTTTTTGTATCGTCGATATCGAAAAATGTTAATTATAGAAAGCCTCGACGAACTTTCTGAAGATTTTCATCCCTTAGGAAGAATTTTCGATGCAAAAATGTGAAACCCCCTTAATGACTAGTCTACGTAATCGCCTAATACCCCCCCCCCCCCCCATGGGACGAGTGGATTCACTATTCGTTACGATCGTCGAATATTTTTTGATTAGACTCTTCCGACGATTCAGGAATTTCACAGAATGAAATGGAGGGTTCGAGAGGGGAATGTGCCAAGTGGGAAGATGAGGCGCGTCTATCGACGTTCTCATCAGCTTTCTTCTCCAATTGTCCAACAATTTTGATATAGTTTGTCGGGACCAACCCAACGCCACCACGATTATCACTCGCTCTCGACCATCCGGGCAAATCTTTCGGCTGCAACGTCTGTGGGGCGAGCCAAACTTTCTGGCCACTTCTGAGGCTCATTTCCTCGCGATTTACTGCATCGAAATCGTAAAGCACCACTGCACTGTACACAGGCTCGTTGTATCGGAACCACTGGCGAGGATCTTCACCTACGAGTTCATATTTTTCATTATTCACGAGTTTCCAAAACTTTCTCCTTTTCTCGACGAGAGAAAAGTTCGATTTAAGGAATTTTCTCGACTGATTCGTTCCCGGAAATGTCAAAATTGCCTGATTTCCAATTTTTCTCAAGTCACGAACAAATTTTCTCGCAGAGGAAGAATTTAGCGTATTTTTTTCATTCCAAAATGCAAAAAAACGCGTTTCCATCAGATTCACATACCGAGAATTTCGATACCGAGAGGAAGCGAGAGAAAGAAACTTTCCGAGATTTCCCAAAATCATCGACTAGATTCGTAGGCAAAAAAAAAAGAATTTGTCAAACGATTTTGATATTGCTGTGTCCCATGGACTAGCGCGGACCGGTTCAAGGTCAAAGTTCTCTCTCGATCGTTCAAACCATCCAATCTCTTGTTCAAATTGCAATAAGAAAATAAAAAAAATAAAATAAAAATTTATTCGACACGAAATAAACCGATTTCGACGTACCATTGATTCCTGACTGTTGAATATTGCTCATGAATCTATTAAGTAAGTAGGGAATAGCGGCGAGCAAGCTAAGGAAAAGAATAATTGGCCATGTCGAAGTTGTTTTTCCGCCGCGATTAATAACGTCGGCCGCTGTTTTCTTCCAGACTTGTTCCGTGCTCAGATCATCGGGATTCAAGCCTGCAAATATTGCAAAGTCGTTAAGGGATCGGACATCGGCAATGACGGTAAGGAAAAACATTAAAAAGCCTGCGTACCGATCATGTACGTAATTTTCCTGTAGAGCCATTTGAAAAATCGTACAAACGCAAAAGCGCTCATCACTTCTGTGAACATATTTCTCGTCCTCCCTATATTTTCTGCTACGCTGAGTATCGCTCTAAACGAATTAGATATTGCAAAGTGGGTCGATTCTAAGAGCATAGAAATCGAAGAAAATGTCCTGACTACCGACTCGATCGATTGGAAGGCTGGTCTGCTGCTCTCCTCCGCGAATTGTATAAATCTGTGAAAAAATAAACGTTTCTTTATTTTCTATGTCATGCTGAAAATTCTGAAACTATTAGATATAATAAACAAATAAAAAAATATTAATAACGATTAATATGGCAAAATGTGACAATGGAACGACAGTGGAATAAAATAGTCTGGGAAAAATCTTTTTTTGTTATTTTTGAAAAAATTTGCATGTTTTTTGACACTTTAGTTATTTTTTAATTTTATTTCTGCAATTTTATGGAGAACTGTGCTTGAGTTTTAGGGGAAACGGAATATACAAGGGTTACCGATCTTCCACATCCCCGCTTGGGCCTCCCAGCTGATTGCCATAACCAGAACCACCGAATCCACTGGGATACATTTGGGAATATCCTCCTCCGTATCCATAAGGACTGTAAGCACCTAATCCTGAAGTTCTGTAATTCCATGAGTTGCCGTAGCCATAGTTATTCATCATGTTGCCGTAGCCCATAGTGTAAGGTTGATAGTTTCGATTTTGTTGTGAAATTCTAGGAGGTAAAGGAGGTGGTGGGCCGTTTGTCGCTCCGAAAGGTGACCCCGTTCCCCTGTGAGGAAATAAATCGCGGAATAATTGTGTTCAAACGTGCAAACGTATTTTTGAAGGTAAAAAAATAAAAATTTCGTGTATCCATACCCTGAAACAATGCTTGAACCATTTCTGAATTGATTGAAACTTTCACTGCTAGGCCTTTGTTGATTTATCACGTTCATTTTATCGCGATAACGCACGTAACAAACTTTTAGTCACTTAAAAAACCACTTCTCCTGCGACGGCTCCAACGTCGAATAATTTATTCTTTCATTGCAAAAACGTCGAAGAATACCGAGACCATCAAATATAGTCATGTATTCATTAACCCTGTGGAGATAAACTTTTCCTTTACCGATTCATTTCGACTTTGCACTCATTTTTTTCGTGTATTCATTGCGAATTTGCCGGAAAATGGTTACTTGGCTCGTGTCACGGAGATAGTGATTCTAGCCCACCCAGCAATGCTCGGCATTTCGATTCTGAGGAGAAAACTTGAATGTGGAATACATTTTTCACCACGAAATTGGTTGCTCTAGCGGATATTATATCGTCTCAATATGTCATCAACGAACATAAATCAATTAATCTGGAAAACTTGAAATTGGCGAGGAAACGATACAGCCGCTGAGATTCTCCGAACAGTACAAATCTGCATATCCGGCCGAGTAAACTCCATCACGATTCAACATTCAACACATTCCTGAATCGGCCGCTACGAGGAAGCATCAATTGGTCAAAGAAGCTTGTGACCGGAGCGAACTCATTTCTCTTCTCTGCCTTGTGAATAACTGTTGTCGAGTGTCAATCATTCATAACCACAAAGTTTTGCGGTTAGAAAATTGCCGGAATTTCCACTGAGTGCGTCGTTGCCGAAAAAAGGCGGTCGCGTAAACAAGTGAAAATTGTTATTTGCTCAAGCCGACTTGGTGATAAATACATCTGCAACGATGAGTCGTCGACGCGCTCACGATGATGAAGATGGATACGGTAATTATTTTTCAAATTTCATACTCGACAATTTTATAACACTGAACATTTCGGTGCATCTTTTTGTCCCATATTTCTTTCCGATTTTCCCGAAATACCGGCCCGCGACGGTCTGTTTTTTCTGTCCACCATTTCGTCACTGTTTCGACGTATACGATTTCCATGACGATTGTTTTCATTATAATGGTAAACATGAAATTGGTTAAACATGCTTCCATCGAAAAATATTATATACTCTTTGCCAAGCATCAGATAATTAATAAATCTCCGATAATTTAATGAAAAACCTCATAATAACTTAAAAAATGAATAAACCATCGACATATTTAAATTAAACTAAGGAATTTTAGCAAAATTATGATCTTGGAAAAAATCGACTCCATTTTCACAGCCGTTGAACTTCCAAACTTGATAATGGTAGGAATCCGTGTGACAAAAATTCTTATGAAAATGTAATAATAAAAATATGAAATAAAAGTGAAAGATACTGTGGCAACTATTAATTGCGGGTTCTCACGGACAATAAACAAAAAAATATCAAAATTGAATAAAAAATGCGATGCAAAAGCAAAGGTACAGTGTAAGAAACTTCTTTACAGACCGAGTCTACAAAAAGCGACGACGGGTATCGGAGAACCAAGAGATCGAAGATCGTCTGGAGTCGCTTATCTTGCGAGTTGGTGAAAAATCGACGTCGTCGCTGGAAAGTAATCTCGAAGGTTTGGCTTCCGTATTGGAAGCAGATCTGGGAGCATTCCGTGGCAAAATATTGAGAATTCTGACGGACTGCGCAATCAAAATGCCAGAAAAATGTACAATTTACACGACTCTCGTTGGCCTTCTCAACGCTAAGAATTTTAATTTTGGTGGAGAGTTTGTCGACTACATGGTGAAAAATTTCAAAGAAGCTTTGAAAGCGTGCAAATGGGACGCCGCCCGATACTCCTTAAGATTTCTCGCCGATCTTGTCAACTGCCACGTCCTCTCTTGCGGCTCCCTTATGCAATTATTTGATAATATGCTGGATGCGGCCAACGAGGACAGCGTTCCACAAGTCCGGAGGGATTGGTAAGTTTCACTTGCTCCTTAGCATTTTTTTATTTGCCCTCCGCAGTCTACAAACTTCAGGACAAGGAAATCATTAACATTATTAACAATAAACAATATTTACCCTACACAAGTCGTAAGAGGGATTCCTGAGATTGTTCAATGACCAAATTTCGATAAAAGTATGCTGCTTTGACAGAAAAAGTGAATTTCAAAATGGAGCAAACAGTTTTTGAGAGAAAAAAATGATAAACTGAGTTTTTCAGCTCAATGGATTTCTTCACGAAGTCCAAGCGAGAATTTCTTTCTAAAAAATACGGTGAACCGCATTTTTTTGCAGGTACGTATTCGCAGTTCTGTCGACGTTACCGTGGGTGGGTAGAGAACTGTACGAGAAGAAAGAACAAGAGCTGGACCATTTGATGGTGACGATAGAAATATTTCTGAACAAGAGGAGCAAAAAGCATCAGCCAGCATTGAGAGTGTGGTCGAGCGACACGCCTCACCCACAAGAGGAGTATCTCGATTGCTTGTGGGCTCAGGTGCGCAAGTTGCGACAAGACAATTGGGCAGAAAAACACATTCCGCGTCCATATCTCGCTTTTGACTCCATTTTGTGCGAAGCTCTTCAACACAATTTGCCCGTTTTGTTACCGCCTCCGCACCACGAATCTTATCTGTATCCTTTGCCAACTGTTGTCTTTCGGATGTTCGATTACACCGACTGTCCTGCCGAAGGACCTGTGCTTCCTGGGAGCCACGCCATCGAGAGGTTCCTCATCGAAGAACACTTGCGACAGATCATCGACACGTGCTACTACGAACGAAAAGATTGGTTCGTACATTTTATCAACAACTCATTCATTTTTAACATTTACACATAAAATCAGAATTTCTTCATCATCTGATTCGAAAAATCTATCGAAATTAGGAGGAAAAAACAATTGAAACCTGAACAACGAAAAAATTGAAAAAAAAGAATGGAAACTTTAAAATATAATACTCGAGAAACTAAAGAGACTCTTTTATCTATTGACACTATAACGTTTTCAATGATCAAGTTCTTGAATTATGTCGCCACGAAAGGTTCAATAATCAATTGTAGAGTTAAATTGATTTTTTTAAGTTTAATTGATAATAATGAACGGTGTGAATTAATTGATTTTGTTTTATTTTTCCCAGTGCTGCTCATCTTTTGAATTTCCCATACAAAGCAAAAATTCCACTGGATTATTGCATCGTGGAGGTGATCTTCGGAGAGCTGTTCAGACTGCCGACTCCCAAGCATCTGGAAATATCGTATGGTGCAATTTTAATCGAATTGTGCAAGCTCCAACCTTCGACTATGCCTCAGGTAATAAAAAAATGGAAAACCACAAAATTTGGGGAGAGGAAGACTCGAATCTCAAAAAATCGTCATTTTTATGTTTGGCGTGAATTTTTTTTTCAGGTTTTGGCCCAAGCGACGGAAATCTTGTTCCGCCGTATAGACAGCATGGCTGCAGCTTCTTTCGATCGTTTCGTTTGGTGGTTCGCTTATCATTTAAGCAATTTCCAGTTCCGCTGGTCCTGGGACGACTGGGATTCCTGTTTACAGCGAGAGACGGAACATCCTCGGCCCAAGTTCATACGGGAAGTGCTCCTTAAAGCTCTGAGGTAAGAAAAAAAAAACAAAAAAACGTTTTCTCTTACCTCGAGCTCGAATAATTGGAGAAATAATGCATTTTGGAAATTTCAGATTATCTTACCATCAAAGAATCCGGGACATGATGCCGGAATCGTATGCAGAACTGATCCCCGCAGTTCCGGAACCTGTTTACAAATATACGTCGGAAGGAGCGAGTGAGAATCTTTTTTTACACTCAATTCTCCACTTTTTTAGCCTGCAGATTATTTTTCTATGAATTTTGCTTTTTCTTGTATCGAATTCGAAATTATCGTCGATTTTTCGTCTCCGAAATAATTGACGAACAGCGGATAGAGTTTGTTTCGATGACAACAAAAATCTTTTTTGTTCGTGACGAATTTTACGTCGTCAATTAATCGAGAGGATTACATTGCGGAAAAACTTTCGTTCCAGGCTCGCTCCCAGGAACTGCTGCAGCTCACGAATTAGTCGTGGCCATAAGACGCAAGTGCACTAACGAAGAAGTCTTGACCGTTTTGAACACATTACCGGGCCAAGGAGAGAACGAGGAACCGAATAGTTTCAATCCTTTGAAGATTGACGTTTTTGTTCAAACGTTACTAAATCTTGGATCGAAAAGCTTCAGCCACAGTTTCGCTGCCATTGGCAAATTTCATTACGTTTTTAAGGTATAGTCTTCCTCTATTTCTTACTCACTTTTTTCAAAATGATCGAAAAATCGATTTTTCAAGAAAATCAATTTTTTTCAACAACTTTCAGGTTCTTGCTGAAACTGAGGAGGCTCAGATATGCATTTTACGAAATATGTTCGCGCTCTGGAAAAATCATTACCAAATGATGGTGGTATTGACTGACAAGCTTCTGAAGACTGGAATAATCGAATGCAGCGCGATCGCTAATTGGATATTTTCCAAGGAGATGGCTGCCGAGTTTACAAAGTGCGTATTTATTTTTTTACGACTGTGAAACGACGGAAAATCGTTCAATTGAGAAAAAAAATCCCTTCATTCATTTTTTTACTAAATTAATCTTTTTTCTCAAATGTCAGACTCTACATTTGGGAAATCTTGCATCTGACGATTCGCAAGAAGAATCAGCATGTCATCAAACTGAATACCGAGCTCTCTGAAGCGAGAGAAAAGCTTAGAAGAGCTGAAAGCAGGTCTGGAACGTCTTCGGAGGACGAAGACAATGTCAACAGGGACAAGAGCGGGGGAGAACGCCCGTCCGAAGATGTGGTCGAAAGAATGGAGGAAAAATTGGAAGCAGCGCAAGCAGACCAAAAGAATCTTTTCCTCATTATTTTCCAGGTGAAAATTCATTATTCACATTTTTTTCTTGCACTAAATTCACTCAATTAATTAATTAGGATACATTTAATTAATTTTTTTTTCGAATTTTCGTTATTTCTCAGCGTTTTATCATGATCTTATCGGAGCATTTGGTACGTTGCGACACCGATGGAATTGACTACAATACTCATTGGTACAGATGGACCATTGGACGCCTCCAACAAGTTTTCTTATCGGTAAATTATTTTGTTTATTATTTTTATTATTAGTTTAAGGATTTTCGATGCCAATTGAAAAACCCATTGATTCTCCTCTCTTCCCTGATTTCCATCTCCGCTCGAAGGCCCTTAAGAGCGTTGCCTCGAGCTAAAACCATCGGGGACTTAAAAAAATGACTCTCCGCTCAGCGATTAATGCATGAGCATTTAATCCATAATTGCGCAGGACAGCTCTGTCCTCGGCAGGCCAGTACTCGGTTGGGTGACCACTCAGACCACTCGATCGCTGAGCAGAAGTTTTTTAATGCAGAAAAAAAAGCATCAGATTGTTATTCACCTCTTGAAGGAAATTCGATGATTTTGAATGAAATTTTCATTTTTTGTTTCAGCATCACGAGCAAGTCATGAAATATTCATCGACCCTCGAGACACTGTTGTTTACTCCGGACCTGGATCCACACATTCTGGACGTATTCCATCAGTTCGTGTCACTACGGGCGTAAGGGACAACGTAGCTAACGATTTGAAAAAAGCCTTTAAAAAAAACTCGGGATATTCTGTATCGTCGTTGCGATTGTGAATTTCTTTTTCTCCGTTTCTCAACGTCCCGCACATCATTTCTCATATATTGATTGGAATTACTTAATTGTTAGTTTAACGCCCATGGAAATGTAACATAAGATTTGTGAACAATACCGCTGACAAGCAGGATTTTCTCCTGCCCACATTTTGACCATTTTGCAACGACAGTTGCACCTTTACGATCGAAACAAGAATTTTCAAACAATCGCAGTCTCCCTACATATATATAAATTATATATAAATAAATACAAAGTTGTTTTTGTCTTGGCAGCCCGCTCGTTTATGCATTTTCATTCCTTCTCGATCCCATTTCGTACGGCGATTCATTTTTGTCATAAAAACGGGTAAATAACAATTGAGGAATACGTTCGAGTGTGGTTTTTGCATTCTGGGCATTCGGGCCAAAATTCATTGCTTTTATTTGTTGTAAATTAAATATTTTGTATTTTTCATCTTCAAAGATTCGATTCAATTTATTTGATAAATAAATTCCCATCAAGTTGAATCCCGGCCAGACTTGAGTGCAATTTTTATTCCATTTCGTGGGCAGGTCTTCATTCCATTTGCAAATCTTGGATCTGAAACGAGAATCATTGCCGATTATAATAAAAAATATATGAAATAAAGAATTTCGAAAAAATTGAATTTTGCTCGCAGTAACCCATCGAGCTCACTAACCTCCTGAACTTTCTGCATCTCCTGAGCAAGCAGATTGTCTGCGATCTCTTGAAACCTTTGACGCAGCTTCAAATTCTCAATGTTCGCGATTTCGATGTCTTGCTGCTGTCTACGTTGTCGCAGTTCCGCGAGTTCTGCGTGGAGTGTGTCCAAACGAGACTGCACGCAATCTGAAAAAAATAAAAAGTGTCGCGTTGGAAGATTTTAATCATTTTTGTCACCATTTTCTCAATTAACTTCATTGGGCGGTAGAAATTCTGGTGAATAGTTGGAAAATCCTTTTGAATATCTTTTTGTTCGTTTTATTTGTCAATTTCGAAACAAGCGATGTCCGGCTTATTATTTTTTTAACGTAATTTCGTGGATTCAAATTTTTTGTTTGATTTTTTCGAATTTGCTGCATATTGAGATTCCTCTTTGGTTGTTTTTTTTAATAAGAAGAGTTGAATTTCGTTCTTTTTGCAATAAAGGATTTCAAAAAATGAATAAAACATGAAAAATACCTCGAGCAGGAGCAGAAGACGAGAGCGATTCGTTGAAAGTGTCAGGAACCATGTATTCCGAATGGAAGTTTTCGAGTTTAGTCAGTTTCACTGGACTTTCGTTTGTACTTTCGATCTTGTTGCCATCGCCGGTATTAGAACTTTCAGGATGGAACATTTCTTTACTAAATTCTGTAACTAGCTCCGTACAGGTAACGACTTCCTGGCCGGAGCGCTCGGAATATCTGACTTGCATTGAGTTCGAATCGGAAACACGACTTTCCGCCGACAATCGACTCGTGTCGTCTATATCCATCACGTTTATGTTCGCATCCTCGTCATCCTCTTCACTGTCGCTTACAGGCTCCCCGAATATGTCGTGTTCGGCTAAAAAAACATCACAGTTCAAATTTTTATTAAAAAATATGGAAAACCTAATTTGGAGACAGGCCAAGCCCGTAACTTTTGGAATAATTAAATAAATAAACAAATAAATAAATGAATATGTGGATAAATGAATAAATAAATAAATAAATGAATAAATAAAATACTCGTAAAAACAAAAAAAAACAAAAAAATTATCGAGCATGGGAATTTGTTGAAAAACCGAAACATTTACAATTTCTAAGCAGAAAACATAAAAATTCTGTAAACAGAAATTGAACCTCCTGTTTTTACGAATTTGGGCAATAAAAAGAAAGAAAAGTTGAAATTTTTACACGTACCAACATCGACGCTTTGAGAAGCACTGCTGTGAATAACATCTCGTTTGCTTTTGACGACACCAGAATTCGATACTTTGTTCGGTTTGGAAGTATCTTCGTCCTCGCAGATTACTTCCCACTTGACGTTCACCGCGTCGTTATCGACTCTGAGCAAACGTTTAACTTCTTTCTCGATTTCTGGCGCTTCGACGTATTTCTTCTTCAAAGTTTTACGGAATCTTCTCCTTCTGACGTTCTTAGCAGGTGGTGTGATACCGTGGGGCCATAAAAACTTCTTGTCAACCTTGTTCGGATCTTTCTTCTTCTGTCGCACTGGCGATTCTTCGTCGGTTTGCGACTGGTCATCCTCCTCCTTGCATATTAACATCTGGTGGACATACACCATTTTGGTCAATGAAAAAGTATTCCACAAAAACCCTTTATCCAATTTTTTACACTCAAAAACAATTTTATTCGAAAATACAAAAGTACCTGATCCTTCCGAACCTCTAAACTCAAGTTTGCTTCTCTGCATAAGGCTTAAAACAAAAAAGAATTGTTCAATGACCCAAAAATGAAATCAGGCGTCATTTTATTTCCAGAAAATGAAAAAAATGCTCTCGATAACTTTAATCATAATTATTCTGCTCATGAGAGTCGGAACTGTTGAAAAGAAACACGAAAAGTATCATTTTTGGATAATTACCTGACAAATGTCTGCCGTTTTGTAGAAACTCTTGTTATCAATTGTTTTTAGAGATTCCACTACAGTTGGAAGATCAACCACCTGTTATTGATCACAAATATTTAATCATTTCTAATGAAATTTTAACAATTTATGCGTAAAACTTCTTGGATAATGAAGGCAGATTTACCTTTGCGTGGAGAAGCCAATGATCGAATCTTACTTCACCGTAACGCATGTCATTCTCCAGTTTGATGCTAAGACGGTCTTTCAAGGGCATTCCAGAGGACAAAACCTCTCGAAGCACTTTGGCTGGTTCCTTTGGATTGGAACAATGATAATTGGTTTGAAAAGATAATTTAACAAGCAATAGACAGGGATATATATTTCTAGTAATGTAAATGTTCCTGGACTGAGAATTTACGATTTTCTAGAATTAATTTGACACGAGGAAGAATTGGAGGGATTGGAGGGTGTGGGAATTGTAATGGGAGAAAAGATTATTTATATTCAACAGCGAAACAATAGGATATATTGAAAAGTGTCATTTTCGGAGTTAATTGAGGTTAGGAAAATGGAAAAGTGAACAATTGTCGCTTACCTGGGGCAATCGCATGATAAATTGGCTTTCCAACTCCGCCTGCGGTTCTCCTTTTGGTTTAGAATCTGGTGGTGGATGTCTGTGCATTTCGTTAATGATTTTTATTGCAAATATACGCCTCAAACGTTCGCTATTTGTGGTTACAGTTGCGGAATGTTTTGTGAGGTTATGTTTGTCTCAGGAGCGAAACACAAACACTGTCTCTGTGCGTTTGCGCAGAAAAATCACTGAATGTACTGAAAGTAGCTGCAGTGTAATCATCCGTTGTGCAATTGGTCAATAAGATCGCATCGGACCAATAAAACGGCCGAGGTCACACGTGAAGTTGTCGCGGATCGATTAACCAGTGATTTTCCAAAGACTTACAGATTTTCTGTGGGCCGCAAAGTTTATGGTTATCCGCACAATTTTTCCGTCTACTATTATCCGGCATTTCTAGTTGAAATAAGTATAATTATGAATTCTATGTGGAAAATGCAATTGTTACAGTTTGTAAAGACGATAAATATTCGGAGTTTTTATCATGGCCAAAATGTCACAGTCTTCAAGCCTCACAAGTGTTCCGAATTTGTTATTGTGCAGCGCGGAAAAAGTACGCGATTTAACCTAATGTCGAAGGAACGAAAGTCGTTTAAATCACGAGATGAAGAAACAATCGGTCCTTTTGGGTTTTTGCTGCTGGTAAGTTCGCAATTCATTCGAGTTAATTTCCGATTAATCTAAATTTTTATTCCAATCGTCTGGAATATAAGATAAAGACGACTTGCTCGATTACCAGAATCAAAAATTGATCGCTCACTGTAGTTTGCATTAGGTAGTGAATAGCTGGAGATCGAATAATTTATATTAATATTTTAATTAATTATAGAGCATCCCAATTACCACATTCTGCTTGGGCACATGGCAAGTCCAACGATACAAGTGGAAAGTTGATTTAATGGAGCATTTGAACAGCAGAACTTCGCAAACTCCTGTGGAATTGCCTCTTGAGTAATTATCCATTCATCTCTCGTAATTTTATGTTGCAATTGAATAAATATCGGCCTCACAAGCAATTCTTTCTCCGACCACTATACTAGAACCTAAAGTTTTGCTTCCTCAGTCTGTCCGAACTAGAATCCATGGAATATAACCCGGTGACAGTTCGTGGCCAATTTTTACACGACAGAGAATTTACTATCGGGCCTAAAAGTTTAATAATCAAAGGAGCCGGAGCTTCAGAAGGTGGCGGTGGAGGTTTGATCGGGGGTGGAAACAACTCTGGCTACTGTGTCGTCACACCCTTCAAGGTCGAAGGTCGTGAGTACGTATTTTCAAAAATTAATACTTTCATGTTCAGGGAAACTCTAAGCAAATATTCCTAAAAAATTCCGTTTCAAATGTTCTTTCCAAACAACTTTTCCCTTCTAATTCTCTTTCGAATCATTTTAATAAGAAAATAATGAAATTCTTCGAACTCCAGTTTGACGATTTTGGTAAATCGAGGCTGGGTCCCGCTTCGGTATAAAAAAGATCGTAAACAGGCTCAAACTCAAACGAATGAGGTGGTAGAAGTGACTGGCATTGTCCGCCTGAACGAAAGAAGGCCACCTTTCATTCCTAAAAACTCAGCCAAAAAACAGAGTTGGCTCTACAGGTAATTTTCTTTGTTTCCCTAATAAAAAAAAAAAAACTAAACCAAGGAGATCAATGTAAAGAGCAAAAGATACTTTTCTCATGGTCAAAATTGAACGTCAAAAACACAGAAATCTCATGTTTCCCACAGACTAAGAATCTTTCCGATAAACCGACTTTAGTTTCTTGTAAAACAAAAAATGCATGTCCCATGATTGTGGCTTTCGTTGGATCGTGTATTCGCAAAATTCTAGAGGAAGGAAAGTTTTCTTCAAAAAATTAATGAAGATAAAAAACGATCAAATCGTCATGAGAAAAATAACATTTCAGAGATCTGGACGCAATGGCAGAATATGCGGGAACTTCTCCAGTGTATATAGAATTATTGGCCAAAGAAACAGTGCCGGGAGGTCCAATAGCCGGACAGACACGAGTGAACCTTAGGAACGAACATTTAAGTTATATATTCACGTGGTACACACTATGTGCAGTGACTGGATGGTTGTGGCACAGACAATACATCCGAAAATTACCGATGATGTAATCCGTTCTCCAGACTCCACGATCGCTTAATAGTTGTCAAATATTTACTGGTTGATTCGTTATATTCCGTGTTATAAAAAAATACATAAAACGTAAGAACACGAGTTTCCAATCATTTCGTCCAACGTTGCGACTTTGACACATGGATATTATTTTGCAGAATTGAATGACAAAAATTAATCGATCTTCGTTCATGTTTTTAGGTGAAAATCTGTCAGGAGAAGTTCCAGATGAACCGAAGACGGTTGGAAAAGATCAAACAGCGATTTGGTATCGTTCTCCATCTTTTTCTTTTTGGGATTTTCCATCGGGCAGTAATTCGAGACAGTTTGAATGAAAATACTTTTTATAGAACCAACGAGTGGTTGATACAACATAATCAGGTGCTCGTTCCGGTCACAATGCATTTTTTTTTTCACCGCAACAGAAAAAAACAATCGAAGTCGTTGAAAACATTTAAAAATAAAATTGCATGCGATCACGAAGCGCATCCAATTCTGATGTTGAAATTTTCGGCTTTCAACGAGCGTTCTCAAATAAATCACACCTGACACGAAAATTCGCTTCTTAATACTTATTAACACGATTGGTTACCATATTAAGGTATTAGACAAAATACTTTCTTCAAGAAATATCCATAAGTCTATTTTTTATCATTCTTCTATGTAAATTACGCCTGAACATCATAAATCTTATTATTTACCTTCAGCATTCGAGGCTGACCTTCTTATCAAACGACATTTGATAATCGTTTGGAATAGATTCACTGGATACTTTTTTCGTGGGACTATTTTTCGATAATTCTCTTTTTCCTTCGAAATTCCGATTCGTTCCTCGGCTCGTTTATATATTTATTCCATTTGTGTTTATCACATGCATTATCGATATTTTGTGCTAACCATTTCGACGCTCACGGACACGAAGAGACTAAGTTTGCCTCTCGTAGCTTCGACTATTTCTCTAAAAATATCATTTCCGTTGAACGATCAAAGCGAAACATCTAGAAAAATGTTTTTCTTTACTTTCATCCGACGTATCGAAATATTTTTGTTATACTTTGTGCGATAAATGGATTTTTAGTTTTTCAGTACAGAAAAATAGCTCGGACTCACACGAACAAAATTTTCATTAATAATTTGATAGAAATTCGTAAAGAATATGAAAAATAAAAGAGCAATCGAAAAAAATAAAATATCAATCAAAAACTCCTGAAATAACGTTTGGATGTTATCTCGTTTGTATCGAACAACCTTAAAATGCAAGTAATGTGCGATATTCTCCGACAGAAATATTCAAATTTTCACAAACGATGTTAAACGCTTTTGCAAATCATTCCAATCGTTCTTTTCGTCTTTAAGGTTCTCTCTTTTTGTTTTTACAGTATCGACGAAAATAATGGACGTTTTCGTGTATTATGCCTCAAGGATTAATAAACTTTTCTGGGATCTTGGAAATCTGCAAAATTGCAATGCATCGATATTGAAAAAAAAACTTGATTTTTCCAGAAATAGCAAAAAAAATTTGACAGCTTAATGGAAAAATGAGTTTTTTATCGCTGCTTCGCAACGAAACAAACTTCCATGGTTAATGCATGAGGAAGAGCATTGCATTTATTCGTTGAGGATGCAAGTGCGAACGAGGGCGTCGCACACTGCGTAAGGATCACAATTGCTGCTCGGTCTCCTGTCCTCGAGGTAACCTTTCTTGACCTCAGCAACGCCACGAGGGATTCTTATGCTGACATTTCTGTTCGCCACTCCAGCGCTGAAATCGTGGATACTGCTCGTTTCGCATTTTCCAGTCAGACGACGTTCGTTGTCTTTTCCTCCGCGGGGATCGTAAGCTTGAATGTGACGAACGTGCTTCTTGCTCAACTTTTCAATCGCCTTTTCAATTTCAGAGATTCCACCTTCGGCTCTCATCGCCTTCGTCGAGAAATTTGCGTGTGCGCCAGCGCCGTTCCACGATCCAGGCATTGGCTTCGGGTCAAGGGTCGCGATGACTCCGTATTCCTCAGCAATGTAATGCAGAATGAAGCGTGCCATCCAGAGATCATCTCCTACGGAGATTCCTAGGCATGGACCGACCTGAACCAAAACAAAAAAGGTTGGTCGTTGCTTCTCCCATTCTTCGGAATATTTTGAACTTTCTTAACCAGGCCATCGGTTTTATTTGTCGCAATTAAACTCTCAAAGCGTTGACCTACTTTTTGGAGAAAAACTTTTGTCGTTTCTTCATATTTTTAAATATTCATCGAAAAACTTCAAACTCCAGGTTCGTACGTGAGCGTTGAATGGTCTCGAAAAAACGGCCATGACATGTGACAAGAGAAATCGATATTTTTTTGTATGAATTCGTGTCGAGTGGGACTGTGGATTCTGCGATTGAAATGACGTGGGAAAAAACTAACCTGGAACTCCCATTGGGAAGGCATGACTTCGGCGTTGGTACCAGCGATGTTGACACCAGCGAACATGCAGGCCCTGTAATGAGCCTCGACGATTTCACGTCCGATTACTTTGTCAGCTCCAACACCGCAGTAGTAAGGACCTTGGGGTCCGGGGAAACCATTCTTCGGCCATCCCAATGGCCTCCCATCGAAGTCAAGGAAAGTGTATTCCTGCTCGATACCGAACCAAGGTTCGTGACTCTTAGCAGCTTCCAGAGCTTCGTTGGCACGGAAACGTTGGTTCGTCTTGCTCGGGGTCTGGTCACTGTTGTAAGTGTCACAAAGGACCAACTTGTTGTGCCCACGTCTGAAAGGATCTTTGTAAATCGCTACAGGGTAAAGGAACATGTCGCTGTTTCCGCCTTCGGCTTGCATGGTCGAGCTACCGTCGTACGTCCACGTTGGTAAATCTGCGACAACAAAAATCATCAATTCAGAAAATTTTACGAATAGATTTGGAAAAAAAAATTTCAACGGCCTCGTGATACGCAAATGATCAATATTTTCTCGGTCTCAAAACCTGAGAAGCTTAAAAAATCGATTTTCGACAAAATTGACGTAAAGAAACTTTAAAAAAAATTACGACGACGTCCCAATTTTTTTTTCTGCAGTTTTATACGATATTTTTTGATGAAAAGATTCAGGGCGGTCCTTGTCAGGTCCCCAGGCCATTGCAATAAGAAGTTCTTGAATAACGAACGTTTGAAAAGTGAAAAAACCCTGAGATGGAAATTGAAGTGTCATGCGATACCTTTTGGGTCTTTGGGGACAAAATCGAGGGTCCTCGATTTGGAGCGAAGACCTTCACCAGTTCCATCGATCCAGATGTATCTCGCTTGGACCATATTGTCCGGTTGGGGTAAATCCATGTATCGGTCAAGGAGGGTTTTGTCGAGTGCCGCGTTCGGCGAATCCTTCAACATAGTTCTCGACATGGTGGTGGTGCTGAAAATCCAAATTATTCCAAATTGAAACCGAAACCTTTGAAGAAAAATCTCAACCAGAACATTTTTCCAAAAAAAACAAACGCGATCGACTCATAAATATTAATAACGTGTCATTATTATAATTATTCAAAATAATTATTGAATTTCTTCATCAATGGATCTCTGAGAGCAAAAACCATGGCTGGTGGACCAACCATAGGATTTCGAAACCCCAAAGATTTATCCCCGACTTTCAAAATTCAATTAAAATGAAAAAATAACCGTAGGGATTTCTCAAGCCACATTACGAGAAATACTCGAGTCATAGGTTGATCATGGCATTAGCATTCGTGATGGTGGATCAGCCAGAATGTTGAAAAAGTTTTAATTCTATTATTTTTTTGAGAAAAAAAGAAAAAAAATCTTATTCCAAGTCTGTGTTTATTTGAACCAGTGGACTTGGCTCGGAGATATTCGTATGGTAGGAATTGTAGTGTTGAAAGATTCATCCGGGTCAATTTGACCCAGTGTGTCAAGAAGACTCCAAAAAATCGTTTCATCGACAATCATTTTGACAAGAATCTCAAGCGCCATTGTTTCCTTGACAGAAAGTTCGCCATTATTGTACGTTGAAGATTGTAAGTTCGAGGCAGTAAAACAGTGAAGTTTCGTATTTTCCTTTAGACGCCCACGTGTACCGCGTTCTATTAATACGGCAGTAAATATTCACATCTATTCCTCAGAGTCGAGTTGGATGAGCCAGCCACACGTTCGGTGCAATTGAAATATAGACATAGAAATGTATGCAACGTGAAAAGCGAGAGCTTGAAAACAGTATTTTCCTGCAGTCAACGACCCAAAGTGAACGGAAAATTTTTATCGTCACAATTACAATTTTTGTGCAAATTTCCCATGACGACACGATATAAATAAAATTCTTGAGGCATTTAAATTTTTGGATCAAAATTGATGTACGAAAATGAAAGGAATCTTTAAAAATTGTTGAGCGATCGCTCGGTTTTGGATTTTCGAACATTTTGCACATTTTTTTTTATTTTTTCGCTTCTCCCCAATAATTATCACGATCTCATTATACAAAAGGGATTCATTACGATCATTGGATCATTATGATTTGTTTTTCTCATGCTCGGAGACCGCGATGTATTATTTTCTGCATTTGTTGCATTGAAATATTTTCAAAAAGACAGAAAACTGCAAAAAACAATCTGGGCGACGGTCAAATTTTTTTTCGACATTTCACTCCACCCAATTTTTCTGCAATATTTCGAGAAAGTTTTTTTCGATCGTAAACAAATAATATAACCGAAGATTTTGATGTGGGCGTGTCGAGAAATCCGAAAAGACGACTCGAGGTGAAATTGCCAAAATAATAATCTACACCGACTGCCTTGAACTATCGAACTGAACTTGGCACGCTTTTAAAAAGCCGCCATAGCCTCATCTTTGTTTATAAATTATTCGCATTAAAAAAATAACGATATTTCAATGGACGAGCTGCTGCTCGATAACTCTGGCTCTAACGCCTAATCGACGCGGAATCTTTTCGTTGGCACGCGAAATAATTTATTCAGATATTTCCTCCCCGAGCTGAGTAGCCAGAAAAAGAACATACCCGATGAAAAACATTTTTTTCTTCGCAAAAACCAGGAAATTCCATGTCGACGTATCAAATGATTTTCGTTTTTTTTTTTTTATTTTTTTTTTTCAATAGGCAAACAGTCTCCATGGAAATAGAAATACTTTAAAAATGGGAGTCAATCATGCTACGAGAATGTTTGAAAAAAAATCAGTTTCAACTCGACCTAAGAAATTCCCTTCCCATTATTTTTAATCGATTAAATTCCACGATGTTTTTCTCGTTGCCTCGTACGTTAGGATCAAATTTGCAGGGAAAAAAAATCGAAAAAATGGTGAAAGAAAAATGACAGAGAATAAAATGGGAAAAATCTTGTTAATGAGCAATTTTGGGCTGAATTAAAAATCGAATTGTGTACAAAAAAGCCATTAAAAATATCATTGGATCAAATTCTCTATAAATAAGTTAATCGGGGTACATCGAACTCGGATAAAAACGTTGAAAAACGAAACATAACGAGATATTAGAGCGGACGATACGCCCATGACTCATTTATCACCAACACACAGACACTTAATTGAGAAACTACGCAATTGTCCCAACACATGAGGGTCATTATCTCACTCCCACTGTCATCATTCAGAACCGATAAATATAAAAAGGAAGTATCAAAACAAAACTCTCTTTACCCTCAACAAATTCACGTGTCATGAGTTTCCTCGCTTTACGTCAAAAACTATTTTTCGCGTGTGATTGATTTTCCACGAAAAACCTTTATCTACATCTCAGACAAACGCACGTTCCCAATATCGTTTCAAAACATTTTTCATCATTCGGTACACATCGCGATAACAAAAAATAAAACGAATAAATTGAAAATAAGAATTCGAACGAGTAAAAATCAAATCCATCCAAATCAAAGCCAAATAATCAATGAAGATCCAAGACAAAAATGAACTTTGCACAAAGTTTCTCCTCCAATCGACCACGAACTTTTGACATATTAAAAAATGTCTGTAAGCCGGTAGGAAAAATTTACTCGAGAAGAAATGATCGTGCAAAAATCAGCAGTTATGTGTGGAGAAAGCTGAAATTGAAGAAGATGCTTCGGCGCAGATAAATCTCGAGATGGAGAAAAAAAGAATTATTTCGTTGAACAGCTTCATAGTATTTGAGAGAGAAAATTAAAATAGCCTTATTCATTATTGTTGTTTGAGCTATTTTTATTATCGTATTTATTGTCGAATTTGTACGAATAATTTTTTGGAAATTAATCGAAGTGATCAAAATTGTGGTCAATTTTTGTTGGTTTTTGGAGGGAGACATTTTTTTGGAAAAAGGTATAAATAGTGAAATGTTGGCGGGGAAGAAAATAAGGTCAGATGTATGGGTTGCTCAGCTTGAAATCCCTGGGTGATGATCAATACAACGACAGTCTTATATTCCCCGAGGGAATGTACGTCGAGTTTATCGCTTTTTTTTCATTATTGTTCGTTGCACTTCTGTTGATTACTGAAAAACGAGACTGTTTGTGGGGAACGAATGAATCGAGTGCGAAAACGTGCGGGAGAATGGGAGCGATAACATTATCGTGTTTTCTGATGTTCATAAATCGCATACGAATCCTTTGGAAACGAAACTCAAGAGAATTCCCATGCTCAGTCCATTTCGATCGCTTTTATCGAAGGAATTATTTATTCAACCTTGGTCTTTCAATCCGAACAATTGAACAATAATTGCGAATCAATTGATTTGCTTCGATTAATGGAAAAATCCCTACACAGTGGAACCAGAAAATGATGAAATTTTTCTTCGCGATGAATTCTCGTACATCTTGTTTTTTTACACTTCAGTCTGCCACTCGTCGTTCCTTTGTTTTGGTTTTCGATGTTTATCGATTCATCGTTAAAGGGGCTCCACCGTTCGAAATACCATAAAGACATTTTTGTTGAACGAGGAAAAAGAGAAACGACAAATTACATTTTGATGGTCGTTGATTAATTTTTTTAAATTTTCATTAATGAGGAATAAAGATCGTCAATTTTTTTGGAACTATAATCGACGACGTACGCTTTAGTTTCGTAAAGAATTCGAGCCACCAAATTATTTCATTGTCCGGAGGGACTTGCTATGGAAAAAATCTTCCATTTTGGTCGCGAACGACATTTGGGATTATAATTGATCGTTTGAACTCTCGGCCAGTGTGAAAGTCAATCGAAAATGTGGGTCGTTGCGTCTGTTGCTTTCAAAGATGTTCTGACTCTCTACTGCATAATGTGGGCTCGTATGTTATAAGGAGCATACGTCAATCAAGCTGGAAAAAAGTGAACCTCGAGATCACAAATACACACGAACGTGTACGCAGGGCTCGAGCCTCGCAGAAGACAACGTTCGTGTTTATAAAAACTTGCATTTCTCCCATTCCTCACTTCCCACATGATCATCCACTGTAGATGTTTTTAGGGCTCCGTAGAAATCGTTCTCGTCAACAAAATTAACCACCAAATTTTTCCGAGGGCTCTAATTACGAGTTACAATTTTTTTACGATCGCGTGATGCTTTTTTCTGACATTTCAGAATTTTTGAATTATTATTATTAACAGGAATTTCCCACAACAATTTTGCGAGGAATTATCATGGAATTAAGATTGTTGTCTCGGTACAGTCACGTTCGGAAGTTAACTCTTCCCTTAATTATTCCAAATGGAGCCAATTTTTGGAGTAATCGCAAAAAAAATGTTTTTTTTTCTTACAGAATAGTAAAATGATAAAAACTTTCTTGAAAAATATTGAATCTGGAGTTGAGGATTTAAGGCACAAAGGTCGTCCCCACATTTGACGTTTCTCCGGAAAAATGTAAATAAATGATCAAAGTTTTAAATGTTTATGGGAAAATTTTGTAAAACTTTTGTCTGTGATTGGAAAAAAGTGGAAAAAAAAATCCGTAGAAAATGTTCAGAGTCGTTGCGCGTGAAGCGTGGATATTTCTACTGCTTCCCTTGGGAATTAGTAACAAAACTCAATCGTCTTCGTCTGCTCAAGTATCGAGAAGGCGATGGTGAAACTTTTCAAAATAAATATTGGTGAAAATGGTTTTTCAATGTATGAATTTTGTTTTGATGCTGAAAGTTTTGGGCGAATGTGAGAATCTACATCTCGTTTAAAGTCGTTGTTGTTTGAGTAGATTTCGAAATAATGACAATCATTGTATATTGAGAAATAAACAAACCTGATACATCTGCCAAGCATGAGCCATTTCTTCTGGCTTCCAACAACGGAACGTCGAAAGATGCCAGTTTCACACACTTTTACTAAAATTCTGCAACTCATTTTGGTGTCTGAATAATTTGGCTGTCAGGAGGAACACTTTCGCTGGCGTGTTTCTCGTGTCGGAATGGAATGAAACGACGAAAACGAGTTTTTAGCGATGGTGGTGGCAATTTGCAAATCCCGATTTTCAGCGAGTCTCTTATCAAGCCAGAGGGCAAGATAAAGATAAAAAATTTGATATTCTCAAAACTTGATTTTTTTTTACTCCAACTCCGCTCTTGATAATTCAACGAAAATTCCCTCGAGAGCAATTTTCGTTCTCGACGTTACGAATATTATACATAAAATTTGTGTATTTTTCTTGTGCTTTTCTCTTTTCTCTGGCCTTGAAAGACAGCTGAGCTTGGGGCAATATTCTGTACTGGCTAGAGATCGACGAAATCCTGCTTTTATATACTTCCCCTTCTCCTCACTCAATCATGCTTTCTCGCTTTTCACCTCGTCACGTTCTACCCACAATGTCCGACTAAATTCTATTCGCTATCGATACATTATTTCTTTTCATCCAATTTTACAACCAAAAAATGATTGTTTATTCTCTATTCATTATAAATATCCAAAATCCCTGAGGCTTCGGGAAAAGGCGAAGAAAAAGTTCTCGAAAAATACCCGGAATCAATTCGAATCATTCGATAAGGGACTTGATCACCTAATCGTAAAGGTTCGTCATGAAAAAAGAGCCAAACGATAATTGAAAGGAATTGATTCTTCAAGAAAATGAAAAAAATCTTCGAATTAAAAAAAAAGTTTTCAAAATTCTTGGAAACTGTTTCAAACATTTTTTCAATCCGCAGCATAATTTTTTAAGAGAATAAATAACTATTCATACTTTTTAATTTTTGAGACGATCGAAATAAAAATTAAAAAAAAAAAAAAAAAACAGGTTGACAATTACAAAAAATAAATAAATTCTTTTTTTTACAGATATTTCTTATGAGAGAGCACAACATTTTTCAAAAATCCTACATTTTTGAATACATCGATGCTTCGAATCAGGCCGAAGTCCTTTAACAGCATTGCGAAAGAGAAAAAAGCCATATTCTCGTAATAACTGATTATAAAAACACGAGGAATCCGTGCTTTGTAATCTGCATGTATTATCGCACTTTTGAATTAAAAAAAAAAAAAAATATCGAATTATGAAAGTTTTGAGCTGTTACGAAATTGAATACATGGAATACACAACGTCTTTCTTAATCGCGAGTGAAATACTTGCTGACGAGATGGAAGAAGAGTTCAGATAAAATTTCAATTCATCTCAGAACCAACGACGAAGAAGAAAACAAATGATTTTAAAAATATTCGATCTAAACCAGGATTTCGTGATAAAATTGTTCCAGCCCACGATCTAAAAATATAAAAACAAATTAATCACGTTTGCTCGAATTTAGTAAGAAATAAAATTGCAGCAAAGGCTCAATGCATAAAACTTTTAGGAAGAACGTTCTTGTGCTCGTGCATCGATGGATCGTGACTGAAAACGTTTAAGCCATGGGTCTCTCGATCCCTTCAGGGCTGAGCCATTCTGGAACGTGTTTTTTGGCTGCACGTATTAAAGGGACGTGATTCTCGAAGAATGAATCCGAAGAGTTGGTAAATTTCCACTACGTCATAGAGCTTCGTTGGCTGAAGAAATAATGATCAAGTTTTTTTCGCGGAATTCAGTATTTCGTATCCAATCTTACAAAAATGATTTCATCAAAAATTAAAATCTAGAAAAATCTGTTGATTAAATATTTAGAGACTCAAAAAGATAGCTCAAAATTGAAAATAAATTAAATATTAATGCTTTAATGTTTATTTCGTAATGGTGGCGAAAGTTTCGAAAGTGTTCTTGATCTTACAGTCTTTGCAAACGTATTCGCAGTCGATTTTGCATAATTAAAAACAGATTCTTCCAATCAACGAGTTCATTCAACTCGACGAATGGCGACGCTTTTGCGGGGCTTGTATCGTCTGTGTACAATTAATTCGTTCAATAAAAACGTCCATCTCTATGGGTGACGAGCACGTCCAATTTGCTATGAGAATTTCGCACGAATATATCGAAAAATTCACTCACTTTTTTGAAACTTTTACAAAGTTGCTACAAATCATAAAATTAATAAAATTAATAGGAATAAAAATGAAAAAACAGTACAAAATGACATTTTCGAAAATTCCGTCATTTTTTTCAAATCGGCCGGTAAATTTAACTTCTGGAGGGTGACATAATAAAAAATAACAACATTTTTCGATAATATGTTTGCTCGAAAGTATTGATCAGTGAAAAAGAAATAATCTACGAGTTATTCTCGGTCGACGTAAACTCGTGGCCTTATTATTTCGAACTTGATGATCCGCTGTCCGATTTATCGCATGTAGATCCAAATGACGTATTCAAAGAAGATTTTTTTCACATCATACTGTATTTTCGAAATATTTAAAAACGAGAAGTAAATCACATGCGATAATTGGTGGACTCTCCGCTGCTACACTGGGTCACATTGACCCGGAATATTTTTTAGGGCCCAGGTCTCTCGCCAGGAAATATTTACGTCAACTACCTGTGCAGTTTTTCACTAAAATTGATGTCTTTTCGGTAAGAAAAATTAGCCAAATCCACTTGTTCAAATAAATCCTTTTCATTTTCTTATAAGCTCGTCGAAATTTCATTTTTTTTCTTCGAAAAACTACACTTTCGCCAAGAGATGTCCGATTATTAATGTTGAAAATATTCAAAAATAGAAGCATCACAATTTTTTCGATAAAATCCTCATTTCTCAAGAATGAAAGTTTTCAATCATTTTCTCGAGCACTCAGGTTTTACGTTTTCGCGATTTTTATAGTGCTCACTAAAAAGAGCTGCTGATAACCGGCGGATGGAGAAAGCTCCGGGTCAAAATGACCCAGTACACCAAAAACTAGAAATAAATTCAGAAATTTTCTATATTTTTATATTTTGTATGTTTATTCCATAGTTTTTGAAAATTGGGTGATTGCGAACAGAAATTTTGTACCCTCGAGTCCAGTATAATGTCGAAATTTTTATCATTCCCTCATTTTCGTAATATTTTGTTCCTCATTTACATTTTTCGAGGTTTAAAACCAAGTCGAATATTCGGAGCTGATAAGGTTTGAGCTCAGTTTATCGCGAACAATCGCGCGTGCCTTTTGCTCGAATCGGTGTTAACGCGCGACAAAAGTCTATAGCCGGCAGTGTGACTGTGGAACGGTAACTTTGGCCATTAATTAATATCTCACAATGAATTAATGATGATCATTCAATCTAATATCTCAATCAAAATTTGACATAATCCAAAGTACCCTGATGGATAATGCACAACGTTTTTCTCTTTATTTCTCTCGAAATGCTTATTACGTTTCGAGGAACCGGACGATAAGATTGAAATTTTTAGCAAAATTAAAAAACTTGCTCCCTCGACGAAAATTGTCACTTTTCCGACTATTTTTTTCTTCTCATAATTCACTATGTGTTCCCATTGACTCAGCTGGTCACTTCAGAGGAAAAAAAAGCAAAAAACTCAAACAATTTCGTCATTTCTTTGCTGCTAGCAAACTCTGTACCTTTCGGATATGCTTTGCTAGGCTCCCCATTGAATTATTCAAGACTTTACGTTCCCAGTTTGTTGAATAACAACTCATTCATTTTATCGATTAATAATAATCATTTTTTCAGTTTTTTTCGTACAGTTGTTCGAAACACTAAGCTGAACAAACACAGCCATTTTTTTGGCCCCATTGTCCCACACTTATTGCGCAGTTTGTTCACCTCAAGGCAAACACCTTTTTCGAGAACACAAAAGTTTCGTTTTTATTTTCCAGCCTCATGGAAAAAAAAAACAGAGAATTTTTGGGTTTTCGATTAATTTAAAAATTGCCACAATAAATAAGTGAAACTATCAACGTGAAATTTTCCATCAAGTGTCACATTGAAGCGTAACGCAATCGAAACAACGTCGGAATCGGAAGAAGCCACAAAATTTCGAGTGATAATGGTCGTGACCTCCAAGTGTATTTTTTTTTCTTTGCGACTGTGCAAAATTTCTGTTTAATTCGCGACAAAAAAAAAAAAAATACAGGATCGATCCTCTCGTTATCGCTAAAGGACGACGAATTTTTATCACTTCAAAAACGAACCGAAAAAACTGAAACAGAATGTAATCGAAATATCGAAAAATGAGGATAAAAAGTTAGAATTAGGAAAACCAAAAACTTGAATTTAGGAAAAAAATTGAATAATTGAAAAATGATTTTTTTTATACAATTTTGAAATTTTCTTAATTGATTGTTAATTTTTTTGGCTGTGTTATCGTGTATATGCTTATTCATTTTCAGATGCCTGAATTATCGTCTGAGCTTTACTCCAGTATTTCGAAATTTTCTGACGACCATTTACCAACGGACGGTAACACGGTGTGGGAATGTGGCTAAGTCGGTAAGTCAGATTGCTTGTTTACTTATTGAAGAAATCCCTAAAATATAGTAGTCGAAATGAACGACGTGTGGCGCTCAACGCGTTTTCACGAGAACGCGTCAAAATCGAGTGTACGTGGACGATGATCGCCGATTGTGTCTTGAAAAAGCTCTCTGCGATCAAAAAAGGAAGGAAAACGGAGCCTGAATGATTTTTGGGAGTCCGGAAACGTCCAGAAACCTTCAGGACGTTAGTTCGATGTTTGAAAAACTTTTTGGAAGCTGCTGCATGGCATTGGGTGGACAACGTGAGTTAGAGAACATTTTGAATGCTCCTGTGCCTTGTATCGCGACTTGGCCGTGAATTCTTGAATAAATTAATGAACAATCAGCTCACGTAAAATGTATTGCACGGTTTCCACACTTTTTCAACTCCTTACTCACGATCGTGAGTATTTTACATTTTAACTAGTCTGCGCAAAAACAAGCAGAGTTCTGTTTTCGCACAGACAAATTCCGACGCAGTAGAGTGCTCCGGTCGCAACGTGTTTATGAATTTCTCATTGTTTACTTTTTTGCAAACGTTCCACCCGGACTGTTAAACTATAAAGAATGATGCAATTTCCAATGGGATAAATCGACTTGCTTCACAGTCAAATATCCGAGTTCCCGAAAACTAGTAAATCCCCCTACTGTCCAGCAAACGACACGCGAGCTGGTGAAGGGCAAAGCGGTCACATAACCAAGTATTGGCTTCGCGAGTTCGGTGATTCGCGGAAAACAACGTTCGCGATAGCGCTGCTGTCGCTTTTTCTAGATTCTCCAATAACTTTCGTAGTTTTTGAGGGAAAAGAATAGTTTTTCGATATCCTATAGGCATTGAAATAGTGCAGTTCGACGTGATCGAGAATGGCATAAATATAATTTCTTGTCAATTTCATAGAATCTTTCCATTCGCATGGACACAAAAATTCCTCAACTCGAAAAATGAGATCGCGACCTTGAAACTGTTAAAAAAAAAAAATTATATTATCCCGATGCCATTTTTCTGCCCTTTTTCTTACTAAGTGGAAATCGAAGCTCGGGATGCAGTCGATATTCAAGTTCGATCCGGTTGATATAAGTGGACCAAGTAGACACATTAATAACCCACATGCAGTCCATACAAGCATATCGTGTCGTTACATAACAGCTCAAATTCCAAACATGTTTGGCAATGCATCATGTCCACGATAAGAATCGAAAAAACGATGAACCGAACATTTGTCCGATATTTTCGATCCTTGATTATTATATTTTATTTTTAATTCACAACGTGCTCATTAAAATCGAGATTACTGCTCATCAAAGTATCTCTTATTCGTGTCAAAAATCCCAAAATCGAATTAGACGTAAAAAATTCGTAAACAATATAAAAATTAAAAAAAACGTTTCGGGTTGACCTTCAGGAGTCATTGCCATTTCCTAACTCGTCCAAGTCGCTCAATCGCTCATGTTATTGAGATTTCTCATAAACCAATAAACAGACTTTGAAAATTAATAATTAATGCACAAAATAAATAAATAAAAATAAGCAAAAAAAAAATAATAAAAATAAACACATTGAAAATTGTCTGGGAAGTGAAGAATTCATGAAACTCTCTCCATTTGGTTATTCGCATTCGATGAATAACGAAAACCATTGGTAGTCGCAACCTTAAAAAGCTCGTTGGCGTAAATGAGTCTTGTAATTCGATCGACAATGCACACCTTCGTGACAGCGAGGTGGATTGATAGAAAGAAAGAAAGAAAAAAAAGTTTACTCAGCAAGTGCGCATTATTACGATAAAACCTTGAAGAAATCGACGTCGTTGTTGATACAAATACGCGTCCATGTATCTTAGTCGCAACGTGACAGTACTCAAAGAATACAACACGTATATTTATCTCCGTCGCGATCTCTAATACACATTGTGCGACTGACCGCACGCAACACTATTTTTTCTTTATTGCAACGAACACGCTCGTACTTACAATTGTAAATATAGCAGGAAATTGCAAAGAGCTCTCGTGAATAAACAAAATAACGAAATAAAATACAAAAAACCTAAAATTAGACTCGGCACTTTTGAAGCTTTTTTCATTCATTTTTCAATTTTACGAAAATACAAAAAATTCTATAGTTTCTGGAATTTCGTGTCAACTGGTTTTTCGGATTTAATTTATTGCCCCCTCCCCGAGAGCATGGACCACACTGACTCGTAAGTCGTGAGAAATTAATACAATTAATAAATTAAAGAAATTATTCATTATAATCAATTATAATTAATTCGATTCATTCATTTAAAAAAATAGCGAATATTTTTTTGTCCAACAATTTTTCGACATCGTTCCCGAATATTCGTGATTTTTCGAAAAAAAGATTCTTGTCACTCAAAACGTACAAATAACTTGTCGAAAATTGATTAGCTGAGTGCCACTCTCGATCGAGTGCTAAGCTGCAGGCTTGACAATAAATATCTTGGCAAAATTCTTACCTTTAAGGTATCTGCACTGGTGGACAAGAAAAAATGTAGGTCAGCAGGTGAAATTTCTACAAACAAACAAAAGAAAACGAGAATCTTTGTGATGAATTAGTTTTTGTTTTTTGTTTTTAATGAATTGCGAGTATTTCATCGTCCTATGTTCATTTGGAACGAATAATATTTGTCTTACTTCTCGTACGACAGATTTCCATTGAACCTGCAGAGAGCACTTAGCATATGCAAATAAACAAGAAAGAAAAAAAAAACGTCAGTCCTCTTGTCGACAAGGCCTTGTCATTGCCTTCAAAACGTCAATTACTCGGAGCCATGATTCATCAATGACTAATTTAATTAATAAGCCACATCCAACATTCGGAAAAAACTTTTGTTCGCGCGGGACAAAAAAATGGCAGACTTTACTTACAATGAGCTGATTGTCGCGTGTCATATTTTAACAACGAAAATGAGGCTCGTTAACGTTTTCATGGACGAACCAATAGCTGTACAAATTTCATACTGCTTTTTATAATATTGCGCGAAGAAAACTTCCGCTGTACGGACATTGTCCGTCAACAAGGTCGGAAATGAAAATCGATCGCACACGTGACTTCGTGCCTGGGTAATAAATTGTTTATCGAACGGTCAATACCGTTCGATTCTCTGGTCAATAAAATCAATCACAGAAAATTCACGAAACAGCTCATGAAAAATACTCGTAGCTCCTCGATTTTAAAAAATTTCGGAAATCAAATAATTCGCCATTTATTCACGCCCAATTGAAACACAAAAATTGATGCGAAGAAAATTCGAAGCCAAACCTCTAAATGCACTTATTTATTGTATTTATTTATTAAATGAATTTTATTGCATTTATTCATTGAATACATTTTATTGAATTTATTATTAAATGTTTTTTCTTGCATTTATTTATTCATTCTGACGTTCATCGTATCGGCAATTTACAAGAGCTCATTGTTAAGTTTTTGGAAAATGTTTAAAAGTATAAATTTTCGAAAATCAATGTAAAAAAATAGTTTTTCAATAATTAATAGCTTTTTCATTATTCTTGTTTATCAAAATTCGTATTATTATTCGAAATCAACGAAACACTTATGGAATTTGCATGTTTATATGTATTTAGTTTTTTGGTTTATGAATTTTTTCGAAATCCCGATGAGAGATCGCGATTTTTATTTAGATTCTCGAGCTTCATCGATCAATTGATAGTAATTACTCGGAATCGTTGATAATCGAGTTCTCTGCAGACGATAAATCGAGTTTTCGTAGTGAAATTTAACGATAACACGAGGCATTTTTTTTTTGCTTCGATTTTCTCATTTTTGGGGGAAAAAAATATTTAAAAAGTTGTTTTCTTACGTTTCGATCACACTGAGGATAGTTTTTCGATGTTTCCGTGAAGATAAACTTGAGTAACAATGTAAATAAGTTTATTAACTTTGTTTATCGTCTTGGAGGTGAGAAAATGGCGGACGTTCGTTTACCCTGTCTGCAGTGTGTTTGCGAAATCTCGCACGGCAACGAACTGATCGCAACTGAAACTCTGCGAGTCTGTAGCGCGAGGAAAAATGAAAAACTTCTTATCAATAACACTGCGGAACGTTTATCAAGCAACACTGTTAATCACACCCACGATAGATCGTTCGAAAGGCTCCGATGATATTCGGCGTTAGGAAGTATTCTACACACTAATCAAATCGGTGCCAACTATTTGACGCACCCGACGTCACAAGGTCACCTTTGCAAATGTCATTATTCGCTCTTTGTTCTTTTCATTCCACTCAATTTTCTCCCGTCAGGATTTTTCACCGTTGACGCATCCGTCAATCGGATTTTCTATTAAATCGAGACTCGAAATTCCATTTTTCAATGAACAATTCGATATTCCCGAAAAAAATTAATTTTTTTTTTCGAAAACGATTAACTTTACTATTTTTGAATAACAACAACAAAATCTCGCTCTTGCAATCTCATATTTTCCTGACAGTCTATGAAAAACCATTTTTTTTTTTAATTTCGATCGTTCATTTTGAAAAAACGTCGAAAATTTGATTGGCATCCAAAAATAATCAGTTTACCGCGTCAATAAAAAAAATTTCGAATCGCACGAGAGGTCGACAGAAAAATGAATATTCAATTAATTTACCGATTTACGACGAAACGTCGCAACGTCCGGGATCCACGAATAAGACGAAAAAATAATTCATATCATTCCATCGAAATAATTCGATTTATCTTGTCGTTCTTGTTCTTATGATTCGTTAATCTTTTCCTGGGTAGAAATTTAGTCGGTCATTAGTCAGGAAAAGACCGAGCTGCAGTTTGGCCTCGATGTGCTCCGTTTCAAGCCCGACTAAATTTGTATCCGCTCTGAAATAGATCAACATTGACGAGAAAAAAAACAACAACGTTTTTAAGGCGATAAAAAAAATTCCTATTATAAATCTTGATTTCAAGTGACGACGCGATAATCGCGAACGATCCTGCTTAAAAAAATCCAAGTAATTCGCCACGTTACCGGAAGTAATTGACAGCCGAGATCCTATTTTGTATTTTAAAACAAAGTCAATAAGGAATTGACTAGAAATTCGTTACAAAATCGAATTTTTCGAAAGAAAAATTCCGGCTGAAGACGATGAAATTTTTTCTGGTGAACAAACATTCAGGAAATCATTACGAAATGACGTCCAAACATTTGGAACGATCCACAGTATTCGAAATTTTGACAATCAAAGCTCCACAGGTTTGCATGCGATCTCAACAATTTTCAACAGATTTTATTTTATTTATTTTTTTCTCTCAATCACTGCGTGTAACGAGTAACAAAATTTTTCCAAAAAAATCGAGGATTTTGAGCTTCAATGATAGCCTCGATAGTTGTTTCTCAAACAGTGGACTCCATACTGAACATTTTTGACAGAATATCGGCAAATTTTTGTGAGAAATGTAAACCGCCATCATTTTTTAATTATTTCGCCAATTATATCAATTTTTTTGAAAAATTCTCGGAGAACAAACGTTCGGACGTTACAGTGATGAGCTTTTTTGAAAAAAATGCACGTTTCAAGCGAAATAAAAGACTTTGTTACCAACTGTGATCGCGTTTCCCTTAATTGATATCGAACAAGCTAAAGTTATTGGTCCGCCCAGCCAATCTTCATTGACATTACACAACCGGAACATATTTTTCTGAGCTCCAATTAATCAGTCTAGCACAAACCCACGTAGAAGTCTATGAGTAATAATAATGGGTAGCAGGTAATCAACGTGACCTTGAAGCGTCGTGGTTCAGTGATTGTTCTCGCATCGAAGCAGCAACAAAACAAATTTACATGTCATTTTTTTTATTTCAATTTTCTCCAATTATCGACAAGGAATTAATTGTTTATTCTCGACGAGAAAAAAAAAAAAAAAATTGCTGAGCGATTATTGAGTTTCGCGAAGTTTGTGGTTCACTGAGGTTTTGCCACGATCGATTGAAAAATAGCGCTGAACAAATCTAATTAACATTGACGACGGTAATCAGCAGATAATCATTCGGAGATTCTTTCGTCTGGCAATGCCACACCTTCACCGATTTTTTCCCAAACCTTGACATTTTTTTTCTTCCTCCCACGAATGTACTAAAATTTCAAAGTGCATTTGTAACTCGAGAATTGAAAATCAGCCGTTCGACTAGGCCAAGTTCCTCGAGTAATATTATGCGTAAGTTAACCTTGGAAATTTACCACCGATCCTGTCATTTCATTACCAACACATTCGCCTGACTGTACTCACAAAATTTGCAATTATTCGTAGAGAAATTTCTAGAAATTGAAATTAACTTCAGCCTGCAATAAAACTCAAATAATTCATTGGGGAACCTCATTTTCGCGCTCATTTCATTTTCCAATACGTGCACGTGAATATTTATCAACGAAACATTTTTACAGACAAATGTGAAGCAAATGTTGGCAATTCAATTTTTTTTTCTCTCGTATGAGCAACAATTTTTGTTTCTCAAACGATTCGAACGCCATGGAAAAATTGCAGCTAATTATCTGCGCAGCTATAATTCTTAGTGGCTCGTAACTTATTCATACCAATTTCTATACTCATCATCCTTATCTACGACTGGGAGCATAACTTGGGCTACTGCGAGAACATATCGCTCGTATTATGCATTGCTACCTTGCGTATACCAATCAATCAACTTCTCGCGTATGCAACACATTATTTAATGTTCTGTTGCAGCAACATGTTCATTTCGAGAGAAATAAATAGATCGTTCCTTTTATCGCATCGTTTTTTTGTTTTTCTGACCAAAACGAACGACTTTTTTCTAATTAGACAATTTAATACTCGTGGAGCATTTGGCGCAGCAATACGAACGTGGAGCATTTCGACATTTGACGAAAATTAAATCGAACTTGATGCAAAAACGTTTTTAAATTTTTTATCATTTTATTTATTTATTTTTTTTTTAATTTTTTCATTTTTCACACAAAATTGCATGGAACTAGGGAAAGAAATTGACGTTGGAATTTTTGGAATGATGACAATTTGGCTTTTGGGATAAAATAATGAGTCAAAAAATGTTTGATTCTCTAAATTAATTGGATTTTTGAATTAAGGGAACGAAAAGTTTCTCACAAAGATCTCTAGAATTTTGGATCGATAAGCTTGGTGAATGTAAAAGCAAATTTGTAGATTATCAAAATGATAACGCGATCGATCGATGAAACAAAGAAAAAATGTCGTCATACTGTGTTTCAATCCATTCGAGATCGAAGGGGCGATTTGTTACGTAAGAGATTAAGTACTTGAGGAAAATAGAAGCTGGTTCCATAGGTGCTCATTTGGCACTTGAGTTATAACCTTTGGAGGCCCATTATCTAATTTACTACTAAAGAGGCCAATCCGAATTAACTGGATATCACATATTCGATCTCTACGTAGGACACGTTCAAGTAGACAATTACTAAATGGGCTATTATCATTTTTCCACGTTTCCTGCATCGTCACTATCGTGCAAACTCATCTTTTCAATAACAGACTAATCGTCGAATAAATCATCGAACGTTCGATCGTTTTTTACTTTCGTCGTCTGTTCATACACGAGGAAAAACATCGATGCAGTTCTCGATGCTCCAACGATTTCCAAAATCTCATTCTATTGTCAGGTCTCGAATTACCAATTTTTCGATAAAATACAACATTTTTTGTTCTATTGAAATTTCCGAGATGACAATGAGAGTGGTGGCAGAATCTTACTATGCATTTTCCAAGGTCAAGTTGGCAACTAACATTCGAAACGATTTATTTTCCCGAAAATATTCAACGAAACAAAAAAAATAAAATTTTATATTGATTTTTTCGAAAAAGGGGCAAATACGTTTCGAAACTTGAAAAATTGGATTCATTTTTCGAAATTTTGAAAAATTACCTCCTTTTATTTGTCAAGATGTATTGTTTTTATTTATAGCGCGTAATTGAGTGGGAAATGCAATGTAAAAAACGAGACATTGGTGCAAAGTTTTTTTTTTTTTTTTATTTCAATGAAAAGTGAGAAATGAGGGTGATAGAACGAAAAAATAAGTTTACCTGTAGATCGGTAGGTTTGTCCACGATGCCGATCGCGAGTAGACTGAGCGACTTGCGTAAAATGTAATCGTTTTAAGGAGCAAACGCGAGGGACCAGTAAGATCCGATGGTTTGGCGAACTTGGATAGGGAAACAGGAGCGTTAGAAAAAATGGTTCCTTTTGTCACCGATAGCACGAAGTGAATATGCGTAACTGGCTTTCTTTGAATCGCGCGTCATTTTATGTAGAGGAAGCGCATTACACCGGCGCAAGCGCGCACGCGCTTTGGGCCCCCGACCCCACGCCTGATCCTCATCACCCTCTAATCCAGCAGCCAACAGAAATCGCATGTATGATCGCTTCGTAATCGACACAGAAAGCCTAAACCACCGACAGTCTCATGGCCGTATGCTTTTCTTAAGGTCGCTTGTTTCTACTTTTTTTGTGACATAATTTGATCATCATACGCACGCCGTCGATCACGAGATTATTTTTTACGATATGTGTCATCGAGATAAGACACAAATGCAGCGGACGATTCTTGGGACCACGAAATCCGCTCGTTCGTCCAATTTTTGCAAGTTTTATCTTCAACGTGTCAAATATCATCGAATCGCGGGATTTTCTGAAGAAAGGCCCTGGGGAATTTTCCCGTATGAGACTTTGCACTCCATACAGGAAGGGTAGGAATTCAATTTTTTTTCCAACCTGCATCCAACCCTTTGGGTATCGATAGATCATGAAATTCTGAAGAGAAAAGTCCTTACGCATTTTCTTCTCCGATGCACAGTTCTCCATATATGACTTACGGAGTCTCAGCCAATCAGGCGCGAATTTGATTTTTCCAAAATCTGCATTGAAATCATTTCAAATCGACAGAGCGTGAATTTCTGAACGAAAACTCTTCTACAGATTTTCTATTTCGACGCACCGTCGATCGTGTATCGATTCTCAAAACCTTAGCCAATCCGTCGCAGGAACCAGAAGAAGTGGGAGTGGCTTGAGCTTCCCCCACTCCACGTTCTCGATAACTCGGCAACCGTGGCTCGGAGAGGAAATTGGGAAAGGACTTTTCGTTTCATTTTTTCTTGTTTTATCTAATGCGCAATCCCTTAAGGGCTTATTTCGGTCCACTACGTAAAAAAATCTTCTTTTTATTGAATTTTCGAGAGTTTTTCGCAAAAATTGCATAAAAGCTGGCGGAAAATTTAATAATTACCACTCAATAATGACCCAAATTTTTCCCAACTGGTCCAAATTCCAACCAACTTCATTTGGAGTATTACTCTGTATTATGAACGATGCATCA
The DNA here is from genome assembly GCA_030522525.1 of Campopleginae sp. 14b. Taxonomy (NCBI): domain Eukaryota; kingdom Metazoa; phylum Arthropoda; class Insecta; order Hymenoptera; family Ichneumonidae; species Campopleginae sp. 14b. Next base: position 58,245 of record JAPYYS010000347.1, read on the forward strand.
TGCATGAAACTTAGTTTCCGTCGGAGGACGTGATCTGTCATAGCAGTATCGCACGCGATCTTCCGCAACAGTCAATCTAGGACCAATCATCGTATTTAATGCACGACATAGATCGACAAGGGCTGCTGATCGTCGAGTCCCACTAGTGCGTAGCTCGAGCACCATATTTTCGGTTCACGATAAAAGAAGAGAAAAGATTTGACGAGTCGTTGGGAAATTGATGTTGCATCAGAAATATTTTACTCTCATTTGTTGGTAAATTATTTTAATATCATTCAAAGAATAACGATCTCATGATGGAAATTCATTTTTGACGTGTCCTTCACGATTCAAGGTACCAAAGTGGGTCATGAATCAGTTGAAAAAAAATTTTTTGTTTTTTCGAGGTCACCGATTTTAATCGACATTTCGAAATCATTTCCCTTCCTTCTAATCCACTTCGGATTGCATAAGATTTTTTCATTCACTTTTTTTTAGCTCAGCTCATTCTTTTCTTTGTCGTCTCAAAAGCTTAAACCTTTCGTTTTCAATGTTCAACATATTACGCTTGTAAATCGAACGTCATTGCAAAATGGAGAAAAAAAGTCGTGGCATTTTGCAGCAAAGTACACTTCAATATGGTAATGCGTTACTTCTACGAAGGCTTTCGAAGTTTAGCTCTAATTCAATTATTACTCGTACCGAGTTCATATGAATTTAGGTGTGTATTAAAGCCCCACATACCATATATAATTGCATGAGTCGTCGTCGAATATTTTTTAAGTCTACATCGCTCGAGATGCCAAAATTTTCCAAACCAAAAAAAAAACAGGATTTTTGTCTATATTTTACTTTTATGCAACATTACACCTTCGGAGGGTCCAGTAGAATTTTTATTTCAATCTCGAATTTGCTAAAGTTTTGTTTCGACGGTTGTCGCAGATTTTTGAGTAATTTTTTCGAAGTTAATAATTAAATTATTTAATAATTATTGAATAATTGATTATTCAATAAAATCAAATAATGTTTATCGAAAAAATAATTTTGTCGTTCCGGAATTTCGAAATATTGGTTTTATAATTTTTTTACAAAAATACGATTGACCTTCAAGCATTTTATACGATTTTTTGGAAAAGTTGTGATTGGAAATATTGGGAAATGAAAATAAAATCGAAAAGCTCGAAATTGAGTTCAAAGTTGTTGGAGTTTTGGGGTTCGTCGGTTATGCATGCCGAAGGTGCATGCATCTCGTTGAGCAGCGAGGTTACAAGCGTACGATCCCACGCTATTGTTGATGGACCTCATCTACGAACAGCATCCGCCTCTCAGCGCAGTGTTAATCCCTCTGCCCTTGCCTCGCTTCACCCTCGCTTAATCCTCCGTCACTCCTGTTTTATGAATTAACTTCTGCTCATAATCAAACATTACCCGGGCTCTGTTCGTCCGAGGGGATTCCTCGAGTGTACTGGCTCGTTTATTACAACGAATAGCAACAACTTTAGTGAAGCAGAATAAAAAAAAAAAGCTTCGTAACGTAACACCGTTGACGTATGACGCTTTATTTTTGACGCACCAACACTAATTGTTTGGCACGTCAGACCAGAACGGATAATCAACTAATTTTTACACGAATTTAATTCAATTTTCTTCTTAATTATTTCTCCGAATTTTTAACAATTTCTTCCTCCACGTCTGGCCTCATTTTTCAAATGAAAATATTTTCTTTTTCCATAAATCTTCCCATGAATTTTCCACGATCGCTCGAATTGTTTCATTTTTCTATTTCCCCATCCAAATTTCTCGATTTTACTTCCATTTTTTCCCAAGCACTCGGAGGAGCTGGACATTTCAGAAAAAATGAAAATCACCGGCTGCTCTCTTTTCCCTAAAAAATGAGCTGTGGCTTTTATTTTTCATAAAATTCGAACGATGCCTGAGCAAAAACTTATATTTGGTTTATTGGATTTGTCTCTGCGGCGTCGAGTTCACAAACCCAAACGATGAGTTTTCCGCTCAATGTGAACATGCAGGTGCTTGTAGATTAATCTTATGATCGAATATTTCAAATTTGGATCAGAAGTGTTGAATAAATATGATTGTGAAAATATTCGGAATATATGAATTTTCTATTGTGGCTTGAGGCTCAATTATTTCGTAACAAAACTGATTGATTCACGTAAACACCAACGTGACGCAATGTTGTTATTCGAATATGGAAATCTTCATATTTAGTATTAATTCAATTTTATTACTATTTCGTTTCCCGTTTGACGGTAGAAACAATATTTTTCTTTTTTAATCATCAAGGAATCCGATTTTTTTGGTTTTTCAAACGAAAAAACGATTTTTGTTCGTTTTTTAAATTTTATCGATAATTGACGAACTTCTACGCGACTCGTCCTAGCCGCGTCATTGTAACTTCATTTTTGAGTCCTCAAGTCCTTGAAAATCCTTCATCACGTTTTTCTTGATATTAAAAGAATAATGCGAGTCGCTCGTCGTTGATTTTTTGTCGGGGAGAACGATGTGACTTCCATTTTTCTCGAAATATCATCAAGAATATCCGAGAAAAACGTGTCGGTTATTTTCTTTGCACTGATGGATGCAGCTGATGAATCGCCTTAACGACACTGACAAGACACATCTACCCAAATATGATGGGTCGGCGAAAATTGTATCCTGCACGCTGACCATTCCGCGTACTCGCAACGTGAAATGTTGATGAAGAAAAGTAATAAATTTTCGTGAAGACTGATCGTAAATTCTCAGTTTCTCGTTCCATCGTATTTTTTCCTTCATAAGTTTGTGTCTCGCTGTATTTTTTATATCCACCATTTTGATATTTTTACCGAGAAACGACAACGATAGCTCGTCCGAGTATTTTCTTAAAGAAAATTGAAAACTTGCATTAGAAACAATGTATTCTTTCGGTCAGACAGAAATTCGCTCGAAAAAATTCATCGATTTATTCATTTTTTTTCTTATTTTTGGTACGAAGCCCTTAAGGTTATGGGACGATTGGAATAAGCGGCCCGGAAGTGCCAAAGTTTCAAATGTTGACAATAAAAACTTTTTGCTTATTATTGACGTTTTCTTCTCTGACCGACGACCTTGATAATGAAATTTACTTGAAATAATTGCGAACAGTGAATTTTTGGATTTTTGAGGAGGCGCAAGTTTGCGAAGCACGTGACTCGTACTTTTCGATTACGAATATAATATATATTTTTCGATCATATACACAATGATAATTGTATACGCTATAACCACAAAACATTTGTTACGGCTATGCAGAGAGTTGCTTGAGTAAAATAAAATTGATTTGAGAAATAAACTATCAATGTAAATTCTATATTCTAAAGTAATTCATGAAAAAAACAAGAAATATTTGTTCGCATATTGGCTCACAATGATGAAAATCTCTCTTCGCATGCCACTTAATTTTTATCATACAATATATACGTTCTGCGATGCTGAATTGACAGTTTTTAAGCTTCAACGCTGTTGTCCAACAATTTCTTGTCGAACAAGAACTCCCCGAGCGGGCCATGGGTTGTCATCATTTTACCCAAAGTCGAAATCTTTCCCGCAAGATCTCTTTGGCCCTTGTATTGCTCGTCCAAAAAGTCCGCAGTCAGATAGTCGACCAACTGGAAAAAATCGCAAAATAATTTCACAACGAGTTCGAAAGATTTTTATTGGATCATGAAATGTATATTTTTTGAAAATTTCAGGCTGCATCGAATTTAATGGAAATTTTGATTAAATTTCATGAGAATTTCTATTAAAATAAAAGATTATCGTTCGACTCCGGAAATAAATCGCAAAATCATGCAGTTTTCTTGGCTCGCACATGATTTTGTATTTGTTTTGAGTTTCGACAGATTTTATTTGATTTTCAAGTGCATCGAGTAAACTTACGTGATAATCGTTGAAGTTGGAGTTCTTGGGTGCCTCGCAGGTCTGAATAATGTCGCGAATGCTGCGAGTTACTTGAGCTTCCAAATTCAGAGCCTCTTTAAGAGCCTCCACACCGCTGTTCCATTCCTCGCGGATAGGTAGCTGTGAAGAAATCAAAGAAAACGATTTTCATGCAAAGTTCAAAACGTGGAAATCACATTCAGGCACGCAAAGGATTTTTTCTTCAAAATCTCGTGGAGAAATGCGGAAAAAACATAATTTCTCAGATTCTTTTTGAAAGTTGTCTATCGAGGATCAATTGCAAAATCGATTTGGTGAAAAAATTCTGTAGGAAACGGTCGAAGGAACAAAAAGTGAAATTTATTCGATTAACCGATTTCGAAGGATCGAGCATCAATAATTTTCATATGCTTAATTTTTTTATCGTGTTACTCCGATGGCTTTCGATCTGGAAACATCGAACCAACAATTTCTTTCCATTCTAACTCAAAATTTCGTAATGGAATCAAATTTTTCGATAAATTTCCTCGAAACATTCTAGACGATCGGAAAAAAAAAATCCTTCCTTTATCCAGCCACGTAAATCTTTGGGAAAACAACGAGAAGTTAGAACTAGAGAAAAAGAGGCAGTCGAGATGAAATTTTCTTTCCGGAGGAGAATACGTACCAGAGGGAACTTCAACAATTTGCTGACATCAGTGGTGAGTTGCCCACGCATAAGCAAATACTCGATCACCTTCATTGCATGCTCTCTCTCTTCGCTTGCACTTTCAATGAAGAGTTTGCTGAAGCCAGGTCGATTGACCGAGTCTCGAGCGAAGTGAGCACCCTGATAATAACAAAATGCACCTTTAAAATACATTAAAAGAAAATAAACGGTATGGAGACTGGACGAGAATGAAAAAAAAAGAATTAAAAACAGTTTCGACATAAAAATAACGTCGGAATGCTATCCGCACTCGTTGCAATTTTAAACGAATATTATAAGCAAATTAGACCAACATCATTCCAGTTTGTCGATAAAAAATATTTCGACAATTTATCTCGAGCAAAAATAATGAAAATTTTCAATAATTTTTTTCTCTCCAAATCTTTGAATAAATATTTTGAACTTGAACGAATCATACCATAGCTAAGTAGGTCATAGCTGCTTCGATTTCGATTTTTACTTGAGCCTCCAAAATCTTGATGCAAGGATCGACCATGTCCAGCCATGATGAAGGAATATCCGCTGGCTGGAGCGTGCCTGAAACGATTCCCAATAAATGTCAACAAATAATTTACATAAATTTCGGTTTTTGAGTCTCGAATAGGAACAAGATTCTTAATCGTAAATTCTATGAGATTATTCACATGTTTGTTTCTTCCTAGAATTTTGTTCGTCGAAAGTGCAACCTTTGGAATTTGTACTGGGATTTTTATTCGCCCACTTGGTCTAATCGCAAACATTCACTGCTTATCGCTACGATACACAGACTGTGGCAGATACGGCGAATGGAGCAACATTCTGTTTTTACGGAAGTTCAATTAAATAAACGAGGCCGAAGGGAAAATTCTCGTTGCTATTTCGTATTTTTCTTGAAAGTCTCGATCTCGCTAAACTTCCAGGACGAATTTCTTAACGTTGAAAAATTACACACTCGTCAACAAAGTTTTTAAAATCAATAAATGGGCCGAATCACATCAATTTCATCATAAAAATTATTTAAAAAAAAACCCGAAAATTTGAAAATTAAATAATTGCATCGTCGTCTCGAATGAATTTGAACGAAACAGAGATTCGTTTTTCGATTTTCTCGACGTTCCATCACTGCACGATATTGCATAATAGGCTTCATAAAATTTTTCTCCGTTCATCATGATAAAATTGACCCGAACGACGTGCGAAGCTACAAACAAAAAATGCGTCGAGGTTACAACAGTTTCAAAGAATCTCAAGTGGTCGATGATTGCGTCGTTCGAGAGATACGGTCAAGACGATCCTCGTGTCACGTAGAACCTTATCGATGCGAAAATATGTATCAATAGTATCAGCAGCTAACGAGACGATAAATAGATCTTTGAATTTTTCATGAATCTTCGATTAATATATTTCGGTCGAATTTTCGTGAATCTTAAAATTTCAGAATTTTTCTTTGGGAACATAAAAAAAAAATCTTGCCGTCGTTGCATCGTACACAAAAAATGCAACACCAACTCGATTCATTTTTTTACCTTGTCGATTCGTCTTTTCATTGAATTTCATCAATTTTGCTTGAAAACAAAAAGAAAATTTTTCCAACAATTCGGTAAATAATTAAATTAATTAATTTATTATCAATTAATTTCTATTAATATCAATTAATTAAATTAAATTTAAAAAATAAGTGAATAAATAAATAAATAATGAATAAATGAATAAAAATTCATCATTTTTCATGGCAGGCCGAAAATTTGTGCATAACCCTCGTCTACATACCTACATTTTCTATTTTGCAAAAAATACCAAAAATGAAACACAAAAAAATAGTTTTCCGTAACATTCCACGATGCAGACTTGTCGACCATGCAAATTAACTTTTTCGTTGCGTAATACGTTGGAATGATTTTCTAATATATTTAAACGTTAATTTAAGGGACTGAATAACCGAGTACGTTGATTTCGCACTGAAGAAAGTTTCGCAGTGATTAAGTGAAGAAAATAGTAGCCGAGAATCGTAATAACTGTGAGAGCCAAATTTATTATATTCTATAGAACTCGATCGGTGAATTGATTCTGCTCGTGAATTGTAAAGACCTTGTCTAATTTGTAAACATAACGAAGCTATAAAGATTTCTATGGCGTCGATGTAACTTCCTTCGAGTTTCTTAGCGACTCAAAATAGAACAGTCATTCCAATGTTCGCATTGATTCGATGCGGAAATAATAATACGATCAAACTTCCTGTGAATAAATTTAATTGGAAAAAAAAAATCCAATGGATTCTTGAACCAGATTTCTACAAAAATGCAATCAGAGTGGAAAATTTTTTTCATACGTTCTCAGATCAAAATGATCTGAAGCTCGTAATTCCAACGAATCGAGTTCTGGGCACATTGTACTGAAATAATAAAACACTGAGTATATCTCGAGACGGGTGACTGATAGATCGATAAAAATGAAAAAATTCGACAATCTTATCGATGCTGACAAGACATTTTTTTTCCTTCCCGATAATCAATTTTGTTTGCAACGTTGTTGATTGTATTTCTAATAGAAAAACGTCATCAGCATTTTCTTTGTTCAACTCATAGAGTCCTCACCGAAATCGAGTTCGATATTTTTTTTTGAAAATGCAAAAGGATCCTAAAAAATGAAATGAAAGGCGAATAATCATTGTTGAAAAGGGATTCTCGCGTTAATAAAATTGCAAAAAAAGAATTCGTATTTCGTTTCAACGTTTTGGGAATGGAGTTGAATAAAAAGTGACGATCGGTTCGATGTTTCTTTTAATTCAGACGATTGATTACGATCGATGTCTCTTCGCGATATTCAGTGAATTTAATCTATCCACAAATCATTCGTAT